>JAMQGT020013233.1:0-101189 GCA_024447675.2 Pterophyllum scalare | reverse complement strand
AGCTCGCTTAAGGTCAGCATAATGCTAGTCGCAACGAAGCACACAATGTTAGCTAAGCGTACATATATGCCGGTTCAATGCAAACACTTACTTCAAGCGTTAATTGTGTTGCTTTTCTTGATTAAACAATTAACTTAAAAGGTCTTCAGAAAGCCTTCAGAAAAGTTTTTTCTGCACATGACTGCCTTCGGGTACAAACACTGTTGATTCAATATCCTGCTGGTTTGTTTGTGTTAACGCATGACGACATACCGGTGTTGTCCAATCAGCGTCTGCTGTTAGCATTTTATTGCCTTCTGGGAAATGTAGTTTATCGATGTGTTGTGTCTCGTTTTCTACACGCTTGTCAGTGCGTACGTGTCTGTGTGTGTGTGTGTGTTCTGTACCAAATTAATGCAAACCTATAAGCAAAATATTTCCATCACAGGGTCATGAGCTTTTTTCCAGTGTGTTTTAAAATTTGATTTATTTTTAATTTCTTTCATTGCCTTAACTCTGTCCCCATCATGTTTGTTTCATTCTTTATTATATTCCACAGGTTATGCTATATACATATAAACATCACTTGAAGTATAAGTAAAAAGCAATTCAATTCATTATTATTCCCCATCGGCATCATACCCTTGTTGAGCCAAAGCTTTCCCGCTTATGTGCGGCTAAACCGCGCTACCGCCTCCCTGCACTCCCAGCGCAAAAAAACGCTTCACCTCCTCCTTGGTCACCCTCAGCCAAGATCACACTTCTCTGAAGAGCATGCAAATCAGTTTTCCTCTTGTTTCCGGTTAATATTGCTTCTCAGAAAAGTCAATCAACTCCAGTCATTGTTATCAACCTAACTCGATCGATTTTTTTCCTTTTTTCTTGTTGCTGTTTTTTATGGAGGGTCACTCTCTGGCACGTTCGTTAATAAACAGACAGCTGCTGGACGCAATATATTTCCTGGGTGTTTGGACTGGATTAAGAATAAACTTCAGGTAGGCCCACGTCTATTAATGCTTAAACATTACAAATGGTGATCTGGATTTTATTTGTCAGTATTTTTCTTCCAAAATGTGACAAATAGGCTGCGTTTTACAACGATCTTATTCACATGACAGCCGAGATTTCTTGAGAAATGCCAAAGGAAGGGTACTACTACTACTACTAAAATGGAAAAAATTAAAATCAAATCCATAGTCTACATTAAAGTCTTTTGGGGTATATTGTTGATCAAGGTCGTGGACTGGATAGCCTAATGGTCTGTTTTACATGGCTATAGCCTATACAAATAATAGGCCTGCTAACAATAATAATAATAAATCTACATTTGATAATTTGCCTTTTGAACAAGACCTAGCCTATAGCAGACATAGTCCATGCATAATATATAGCCTATGTTATTATTTGTTATTTTTATTTGAGTAACCTACTTATACTTTTGTGTGTTTTTGTTTGTTTGTTTTTATTTTATAAATTTCAAGGTGAAAATTTCAATATGGACAAGGGGCGACACCTAAATACTACCAAAATCCAAACACCATGAATCCTAAATATTTCACTTGGGCCTAAGGAGGAGTCGAATCTAGGACTTGTTTTTAAAATTGTTTATTGTCAATTGGGACTTTTATATATATGTGTATATAAAGTGGCCCTCGGGAAGACACTGCGTGTATGTGTGTTGTCATGGGTGCTGTAACCCGGGAGTGGCGACACAAAATAGAGACAGGTGAACATCAGAGAGGCATAATGTCATATTTGGCGACATTTAAACAAAGTACTAACAGTATTTTATTTAATGTGGTAGCATAGAACGCTTCAAGAGGAAATGTCGGCCTACAGTTTAAACACAATCATCTTCAAATACAAAGGATAATTCGTGCCAATGAAGATTTCCCATCTATCTATCTATCTATCTATCTATCTATCTATCTATCTATCTATCTATCTATCTATCTATCTATCTATCTATCTATCTATCTATCTATCTATCTACCTATCTATCTATCTATCTATCTAATTTAACTTGATCAATTAACTTTAATCGGTTAAATAACGGGCCAAGTGTAAGTTCTTTCCCGGTGGTGCAGGCTAAGTGAAAAAACTGGTAGGCTGTGTGTCCAGGTGGAATGCCAATTAGGCTGCTCAAAGTGGGGAGCGAGCTGTGGGGCCATCCCGCTGTCTTTTCTACTGCTCGTCCCGCACCGGTTCTTTGTCAGATCCCCTGTGCGACCATACGGGGTGATCTGGGATTTTAAAGGCGGCACTCAGGGAGGAGCTGGTGGGACCTGGTTTCTGCGGCGGCAGATGCCGCGGGAACAGCGGGAATTTGCAGCCACGGAGCTGATGGAGCTCCACAATTTCAAATAATAAGTGTCCACCTACTTGTGCCCGTAGCTGGTCTCTCAACGCTGCAGTGTGTGTTTTTTAATGTAAATGTGGTGGATTCTGTGGCATGCATGATGTGCAAGCTTAATGGCCTCAAGAACAGTTAAAAAAAATGAACTGAAGAAAACAGCCTTTGTTCAGGAGACATGACATCACTTTAGATGTTTACTGGGCTGGATATCGTCAATCGATTCCGTACAGACCAAAGTGAAAAGACCTCTGTTACTCAAAGATAAGCTTATAGGCTGCAGTTCTTTAAGGCTTACAGATGAAACTTAGTCTTCTATAGTTCACAAAATTGTAAAATTTGAAATCTGCATGTGTAGCCACGTTAGCTATACATTAAGGATTTGCGTTTATTTATTTGTCGCATCTTTCCAGCCTTGCACCTTTGCCACAGTTTTTGCCACAGTCCTGCAGAGGGGTAACTAAGGAGATGTGACGCTGCCGTGTGCGCAACTCAGGGTAGGCCCATAATAAACTTTTGTAGGACCAAATATGCCCGACAGACTTTTCAGTTGGGTGTGTTCGGCGGCGTATCGAGCTGGAGACTTAATGGAAAATCAAGACATCTTTTTATCACATTTCCTGGTAGGCCCGCAGTCCGGTTACGTTTCTGTTCCAGGTTTTTGCAAACGACGCTAAGTTTAACAGCTCGAACCTTATTTAACTCAGCCCCCTGCAAACATGCCCGGATGTGTCGAGTACGTTACTAAATTTCCACGATCGTGTCATCATTTTAACGTAAAAAGATAAAATACCATGTTTTCTGAATAAAGCTGCGATAACCGAACAGAACAGTGATTATAGGTCCACATCTACTCAGCGCTATCTGCGGCACCTCGACTTGCTTTTGTTTGATTAGGTAACTCCGGTCTGAATACATTTTCGAGTCGTTGTGCAGGCGTTACTTTGAGACAGGGAAGGAGGATGTGATGTTCAGCCTTTGAGGAGCAGAAGCCTCCCCTCGGAGTGAGACGGTGATGAGTTGGGCAGGCCTGGGCACGCTCGGGCCCCACGGTACCTTGTACTACCTCAGTGGGACTACATTAGTGCGATCACACCTGGATGAATGCGCGTCTGCGCTTTGAACTTGTGCCTCATCTAAAAAAAAAAATAAAAAAAAAAGATAAAAATGACCATCTATCTGGACTTGTAATTATTTAAATAAGTTAACTGCCAATTTTTTGGTAATTGCTCCAGTAACCCTGATCGCTGACTTTAAATTGCAATTTTAAATTTGACAGTAAAAAAAAAAGAAAAAAAGAAAAGCAACTATTGAGATCTTTGTGTGCCTGTCCGTGTGTGTGTGCGTGTCTGTGTGTGTGTGCGTGGGTGTCCTTTGTAGAGTGGTCTGCCCCTCACCAGACTACCCATCCTCTAAGATGTCCCAGTCCACTGTTACTGAAGAGGGAGGCACCTTTGAGCACCTGTGGAGCTCCCTGTGAGTGGCAACAACACCTTCTGATATCTGATTTACTTTCCATCATGTTTTCCAAATTATTTAATGGTTGGATTAACAATTGAAGTGTATAAGGAGGTAACTGTACAACTTATCTCCCATTACTTAAGAGATTATATTTTATTATAAATCATGCTTTCTTCCTTTGTGTGTATTGTATTATGCACGAAAAGCAAAGAAATATTGTTACATTTTTGATGCACATTATATATATATATATATTATATATAGAACAGAGCTATCACTATGAATATTACTAATATTAAGATAATTTTTATTTATCTGTTTGGGGATTAAAAGTATTTATGCAAGTGGGATATCTTATTAAAATTTCTCCAATTTGCATAGATGGCAAAAAGTGTAGTAAAATAAAATTACTTTTTTTGGAGATTTTCTTTTTACTTGGTTGAAATAAGGCAAGTTAAACAAAAGATTTGAAAATCTTCAAAAGGGCCAGTGCATGAAAAAAACAATACAAAAACAAACAAACAAACAAAAAAACAAAACCAAACAAACAAACAAACAAAAAACATATTTGCCTGTAGTGTTCCACCTTAAGACAGACTAATAATTGATGGCTAGGAATATAAAGGATCAAATTAGGTTACAATTTAAGGTGGAGAGGATGAAAAAGCTGGGTACTTGGTAGAGATTAATGTAATACTTTTATTTTATGACTTACATGTGTAAAAAGTATTTTTTTCCCCTTATAACTGTCTTCTTTTAACATCATTGTTTCATAAATATAACTCAAAAACACACTGATGCTATAATTATTAGTTGAAAACCCGCGTCTCATTATTCAACTCATTACACTGTGTGTTCACAGGGAACCAGACAGTACCTATTTTGAGCTCCCCCCAGGCAGCCAGCCAGGTGAACAACCAGTGCCGTCTACCAGCAACCCGGGGAACCACCACAACACTGCCGAGGTCTCCATGGATGTCTATCACATGAGAGACATGAACGAGAACGTTATGGTAGGAAAATGAGCTCATATCACACACTGTGGACAGTTTTTGCTTTTATCTAAAATATATTTAGCTTTTCTTCTCAGTATTGGATGTGGTAGTTTATCTTGTGACACACACACGCACACACGCAGGCACGCACGCACGCACACACACACACACATACATACATATCTAGGAATGTTATTTTATTTTATTTTTTTGCTGCTTGCTTTCCCCTATAGTGCTGAGGAGATTCCTTTCTATGTTGTTTCCCTCTCCTCTGTGGCCTTTTGCCTTTATTTCCCTTCTGAGTGGTCTGTAGGGACTGTGGCGCATGCAGTATAGGAAGTGGGGTCATTAAACTCCAAGCAAGCGCCCCTTGCTCCTCCGCTGCAGAGACGTCTATAAGCTGTGGTGTATCTGTTTGTACATTACAAGCATGTATGCATAGTGCAGGTGTATTCAAACTTTTTACATTCTCATTTGCAAAAAAGTTGGGACACAGTTAAAAAAAAAGTGACTAAGTACATTGTATTGCAAATGCTTTAAGCCTTGTATTTATTAAAAGTTGAAACAGAGAAATTTTATTGTTTCTTAAAGAATACAGTCATATGAAAAAGAGAGTATTCTCACATCTGCTTCAGCTTATCGAGGTTTGTTGACTTTTGTATATGCATTTCAGTTGTGTTACACTCTGTACTTTAACTGGACCATTGCAGAACCTTGATTCTTTTCTTTTTGAGCCTTTCTGTTGTAGATTTTGCTACTGTGCGAGGGATCATTGTGTTGTTGCATGACAGCCAAGCTTGAGCTGTCAGACAGATGCCTCACATTTGACTCTAGAATACTTTACAGAGGAATTCATGGTCGACTCAGTGAATGCAAGATGCCCAGGTTCTGTGGCTGAAAAACAAAAAACAAACCATCATCCTTCCACCACTGTGCTCAACAGTTAGTATGAGGTGTTTGTGCTGATATGCTGTTTGGTTTTCTCCAAACGTGGTGCCATGAGTTATGGTCAAACATCTTCACTTTGGTCTTGTTTGACCAAAGGACATTGCTCCAGAAGTCTTGTGGTTTGTTCAGATGCAACTTTGCAAACCTAAGTCGTGCTGCCATGCTCTTTTTAGAAAGAAGACGCTTTCTCCTGGCAATCCTTCCAAACAAGCCACACTTGTTTAGTCTTTTTCTAATTGTACTGTCATAAATGTTAACATTTAACATGCTAACTGAGGTTTGCTGAGTCTGAGATGTATCACTTGTTTGGTTTTTTGGGGGGGTTTTTTTGTAATTTCTTTGTACATGTTCTGATTTTGGGGTGAATTTACCGGGACGTCCACTCCTGGGAAGATTGTGGTATTGTGTTAACACACACCTGAATGCTCCAGACCATCAAACTGCCCAAACTTCAGCTTTTATAGAGGTGTCACACTTGCTGATGATCAGTTAACTCCTATGGAAGCAGTAAGGGTGTACTTCGTTTTTCAAAGGACTACACAGTCACACAAAAACTTTCTTTCTCACATGACTGTATGTGCTCATTTTGATGTCAAATTGATGCCTGCAGTATTAAAAAGTCAGGACAGGGCCATGTTTCTCACTGTGCTCAGTTTTCATTTTACTCCAGGCAGACTCAGCCTGAGATGAGTATTAGCCTTAGTATTTGTGAGATGATTAAGACTGCAAAGCTTTTCTAGTGTTTAACTGCCACTGTTTTGAAAATGAACTTCAAATTCAAAATGAGCTTAAACATTTAAACATACATTAAAAAATTGATAAAATTAAATTTATGTTTTACTTAATATGGTGTGTTTTTAGTAGAATATGAGGTTTAAATGATTAAATTGCATTGTTCTTCTATTTGCATTTACACAGTCTGCCAGCTTTTTTCTAGGAACAGGTTATATGATAGAAAAAAAAGGTTTCAGCTGGACTAGAGATTTTTTCTCATTTCTTACAGGATGCACAGTTGTTCCACAAATGTTTTGATATACACGTCTCATTTTGCATACTTGCTCACTCCATCTGTCTTTGTCTTTCACATATGAAATCAAAAGGCACCTTTAGCCACACTTAGGTTTCCTTCCCCTTCTGATCTGGAATATTGGGCAGATCTAATCTTTATTTGGGCAAGCCTGGGCCTGCCAGGTTGGGTAATGAATAGTCATGAGAGAGAGAAAAAAGGAGGTGGAGCAAGGATTTGTTGTTAGATGCAAGGCAAGTGGAGAAGGCCCAGTAAACTAAGGGAAACAAGTGGAGAATAGAGGCAGGACTTCTCTTTTTCCTCCATCATGCCCTGCTCTAGAGCAGGTTCACCTAGCGATGGAGAACTCAGTTGTTACAGTCACCCTTGAACTGAGTCCTATGAGAGACATCATAGAAACACAACTTATTTTTCAGAAGCCTTAAGATGCTGTTGGATGTGGTAAGTGAATGAGAGTAATTTGCTGATGTTGGCTTATATTCAACCCTTTTTACTTTAGAAAACTGTTTCACTGCACTGTTAGTGGAGAATATCTCATACTATTTTGTTTGAAAGTTGGGTTTTGTGTAGTTTTTCAAATTGATGGCAATTAAACAGATGAAAGTGCAGATCTGGATATGTTCATTACTCATCAAGCTGAATTAAGAGGCCGTGTCTGCTTGAATTTGAGCTGCTCTTGAGTTTAAACAGTTTGTTTAGTTTGGAGATAAAACGGAGATAGTTTTATCACTGTTGCTTTATGGAAATTTGGATGATAAAGCATAAGCAGATCCCTCAAACACTGGCACATCCGTGTCATACCACATGATGCAATGAGCAGGCCTCAATAAGTTTTAGAAACTGACTCCAATAATAATGTGATTATCATTTTTGCTTTAAAATTCTCGACAGAGACACGCCATCTGCTGATCAGTGTAAAAATTAATTGTTTATCCCATTGCTGCTCTTTGCAGATATTCCCAATAGGGGGCAACCTTCTTACACACCACTCCACACTTTACCTCCCCTCATACTCACCTATTTAACATAGCTGGTGTGGTTTAGACATGCTTAACTTTAGATTAGAATTATAAATAATTCTGAAATAGAAGACCATATGAAAAATTGGGGGAGTGTGTTGTTAAGTGTTAAGAGTGGCTGTTTAATATTGCTACAGACTTTTAACATTTAATAAGCGGGGCTAAAAACAGGTCCTTAGAAATGTAACCGTCTCTTTATCCTCAGCCTATTATGTTTCACTCATCTTGACAAGTGAAGGTCGCTGCCGCTGCCTTAACTACATTTCTAAATGTTTTAAGCCTTTAAAGTGTTTCTTTGAGTGGCAGATGACTGCCCATAGGGGACATCAGACGCTGCTGGGCTGGGAAATGTAAACACTTATCATATCGCACAAACACATTTTACTCACATAGTTGGAGTGGAGGCTTTAGCTCTGTTTCAACTTGTTGTGGATTGAGTTTTGGTATTAAGACCAAGCACAACGCACCTGTGAGTGTGTGTCTCTTTCTCAGTGTGTGTGTGTTTGTGTGTGTGTGTGTGTGGGTGTGTATGGTGTTTTCTGTTGTTGACACATACACCTGGGCTTCTCTTGTCCCTCTAAAGCCCCTTTGATAATACCTGTTAGAAGGAAAATTTCAAAGGTAGTAAGCACTGAGATACTAGAGGACTGTCAGAATGATTTGTATACACCTTTCATGAAACGAATATCAGCACTGATGCTGGCTTTCATGCTTTCTAAATATATGCAAACATACATTTATATAATTTGATGCTATGGATGTGATCATTTCTGTTGCAAGATGAGAAATGTAAGACTTGATATGCATAGTAGAAACAACTGCCTGCACATCTATTAAGCATCAATTGATATTTTTTTATCTACTAATTTAGCCCAGTTGTAGCTTATATGATCTGCCATGCTGCATCTACCTGAGTTAGAGTCAATGTATGGATCTGCACACCCGCGCATGCGTGCATCCTCATTTAACCTTCACTGTTTGCATTAAGTCTTGGACGTTGACCTGTGCTTTTCAGCTGCTGAACCATGGCATAGAAACACACAAGGTTTTCATATCCTTGCGTAACTTTGTTAAATTATGTTTCTGCATTAGTTTTCAACACCTGAAGTTAAAAAAAAAAAGTAGACGAGCTGTGGGGGACGATCATGTGGTGAAGTGATGTGATATAGTTTTTGGTTATTGTATAAGTCAATAGAGCTACAGAAAATAATGAAAAAAGGAGAAGTGCAGTAGTGGACCAGGTAAATGATCATTCAGCTTTCCCACATTCAGCTGTCAGACTCTGTTTTAAAACTTTTTTTTTAATCAAGTGACACATGAAAAAGAGGTGGTCTTCTTCAGATTAATGAATTGAGATTCATTTTACTTTCAGTCACAATTTAAGGATTTTCAAAACTTTACCAGCCCTAGTGTGAGAATTTGTATGTGATATAACTGACAAACTAATTGAATTGAATATTACTACTATAATCCACCTTCTCACGCAACCCTAGATGGAGTAGTTTATTTGTTTGATAATATTCACTCTAATTACTATATGCTTATGGATGGATTTTGATTTGAGTGAGTTTCATCCTTCTTTATTAAGCCAACCAAAGTTTTGAAGAGTCTCTGCTAATTTAATGTATTGATTGTGGAGGGAAGATTGAGTGATGGGGGTATCTGACCCTTGAACACTTGTTCTTTCATATACTTTAATTCTTCTCTCTCTCTCTCTCTCTCTCTCTCTCTCTCTCTCTCTCTCTCTCTCTCTCTGTCAAACCAGACAGTGTTTACTTAGTGCAGGCCTTCACAAGGTGTTTTGGAGCATGTGTGTACATGCGCCCCGGCATTGCCGTCTATGTCCGGGCATGCCATAATTAGAATGTCGTACAATTTTTTGGGTTCCCATCCTTCTTTCCCTTTCTGCTTCTCTCCTCTTGTCTCAGTCTATCATTTCCCTCTCTCCTCACCAGTCCTCACCTTTCTTCCCTGTCCTGGCAGTACATGTGCCTGTGTGTGAGTGAGTGCGGCTTGTCCACTGATGCACACCTTGCTTGAACTCTGTGGTTAGGCTCTGGTCTAGCACTCTCTTTGCTTTGCTGTGTTTGGACATTTTGCTGACTGAAGATTTGACAAATGAGACCAAAGCAGTAGAGGATGTACTACGTGAAAAAGAAGGTAAAGACTTTTGTTTTTGTTTGGTCACTGGGTTATTGTATGTGTGTGTGTGTGCAATAGAAAGGGTTCAACTGGAAGCTGCCATCAGCGTCAGTTGTTTGACACGTGCACAATGCAGGCAATAGGGATGAATCTGGGAACATGTTTTTACATTAACAATCTAGATTATTTTTGATTTTCATAATATTACATGCTGGTAACTTTGTCTTACTCAGTCTCTATTAACTGCTTATATATTGGTTGCATGTTGGACTCACTGATCTTCAAATTGTTTTAATTTGAAGAGCAGAAGGCAGACTGGTGGACTGTAGCTGGCTATTTGTGTTTTCTGCCCTTTCAGTCTTTCTGTTCACATAGTAAAACATGAAGTCACAGAACAATTTTTTCTTTTACTGTAGCTTTTGAGTCAAAAACTAAGATACAGGCCTCACATGAGACATTATGTGTGTCACCAGGCACACTTCATCAAATCTTTCTTTCTCTCAGTCAGACCAGAGAGAGAAAAAGACAGAATGGCAGGCAATTAGGCAGGCACAGATCACTCCTGTGTTTTACAACTTGCGTCATATTGCCCCAAGGAGGATACTGTGGGGACCTCACTGCAAGCACCATTCACAGATTTTCCTCTACACACCTGTGTGAAGTCAGTTTCATGTATAAATCATATAACATCATACTCACTACCCACATCTCCCTTCCCAGTGTAACCCGACCTTCCTTTAAGCCTCTAAGCCCCTGTCTCTGTGACACCTCTACCTGTGTCCTCCCTCTGTATTTCCCCTCCCTACCTCTTCACCTCCCTCATTGTCTTTTCTCTTCATTTCTCCACAGTCCCAGTACAACTTGCTGAGCAGCAGCATGGAGAGTCTGGGAAGCCGTGCGACGTCCACAAGCCCCTACAGCTCCGAAAACGCCTCTTCGTCGGCCGTGCCCACCCCCTCGCCCTACTCCCAGCCCAACTCCACCTTTGAGGGCTTGTCGCCTGCCCCTGCCATCCCTTCCAACACCGATTACCCTGGGCCACACGCCTTCCAGGTGTCCTTCCAGCAGTCCAGCACAGCAAAGTCTGCCACATGGACAGTGAGTATACACACACACACACACACACACACACACACACATAAACTGTTGGGGCTATGATGTCCAGTGTGTATGTCTTTGCATGTAGAGTTCTTTTACTCTTTCTAGCTTTCTGTCTCCATAAGTGAATACCTCGCACACACATAAACATGCGCACAAAGACACTCGTTCACATGGACGCTTGTTCAAGTCAGCACATGTGCAGGCGTGCTATGTGTAAGCGAAAGTAGTGCACGACTCAGTGATTTATGTTGTCCTGCACTCACCTTTTGTGAGTCTGTTCTGTGGTAGTCTTATGAAAATATTTTTTGTTTGTTTTTTTTTAAAGTTTGACACGGAAATTGAGTTGTATATATGTTAATGTTTTAGAGGTTATTTTGGGTTATGTATTCTAGTCTGCTCTATTTGAGTGTGATAGATGCTTTATATACTACTTCACTTTATCAGTGCAACAATGCATTTTAATAATAATGTAATTACACAAATATTTAGACTGTGCATTAGTATGTGCATGTTTTGTTCAGCATTCTTAAACTTACTCTATTTTACGGTTGCGTGATTATAGCAAAAATCACATAATCCAAATTATTTTTGATCAATATAGATTATTATTTATTTTCTTCAATGAAATTGGACTTGAAAGAAATGTAAACTGAACTAAGCACACTACAACTGTGTCTCTGATTACAGACATTTAGGCAGGGCTAAACTCTGCCACTTCAAACAAAAGGGGATATTAAGGTAATTAAAGGAATGTATTTATGGTCAATGCCAAATTAGACATTCCATGTCTCTCCTAGCCAACTGCAACTGCATGTGGACTGATTTTTTTCTAAATCGAATTGGGAAAGAATTTCACTTTGGATGTGATATTTGCACTCAGTCCTGAGTGCCTTGCCTCTTCCACTCCTCTAGAACAAGCTACACTGAAAGCTTTCAATTAGAATTCAAACTTTTGGGACATAGTTTATGGCATATTAAATAGAAGTTAGCAACAGGGACACTAAAGAACGATGTAAGCAGTAGTAGAAGTATTACAAATCTGAAGAACACGAGGTTTGGGAATTTGCATAGAAGTTGCCAAATGCTTAATACAGCGCACACAACTACTTGGTGATGTGATGGTGGTGAGGGACAGGTGAAACAGAGGCTGTGTGTTGTCATGACCTGATGAGAAGTCTCTTGCTCAAAAGGTGTCACCTCCAACTGTCACACAGTTGACCTCCCTGAAATAAGTGAAACAAGAGACAATTCTTTCTGTGTGTGTGTGTGTGTGTGTGTGTGTGTTAAGGCCTGTGAATGTGTCTGTGTGATAGATTGAGATCCTCTGCAAATGTGTTTGCTGAAGTTAATCATGCGTGGTGAGCTTCTTCATTCAGCCCTCAGTAATGTAAGAAGATCCTCCTCTGGACATTGGAACGGTGGTCTTTGACCTGCTGCTTTTTTGTCTCTGTCTCTTTCTTTCTCCGGTCTTAGCACACACTCATGGCTGTCACCTCTGGCGCCTAGAGTTTCCCCCTCTCCTCATCTTCACTGCCAAAATGTATTCACAGAAACCAAAGAAAACATGCACAAAAATATTAGTTTGACCTGAAGAGTTTCTGCCATGAAATGATGCTAAAACTTGTCGTGACCTGTTTGGTTTAATGCAATACTTATTACTTTGCTGTTTCAGTTACTCCGCCTTTTAATACCCAATGACCCATTTTAAAGTTCAGAATACTTCTGTTGACTTTATTAAGAAATAATAACATTGTAATAACATCTAGCGTTGCATTTAATAAAGTCTGTCAGCATAACTGACTTTTCTCTTTACAACAGCATAAAATGTTCTAATTAATTTTTTCTTGCATTGTGTGTGTGTGTGTGTGTGTGTGTGTGTGTGTGTGTGTGTGTGTGTGTGTGTGTGTGTGCGCTATGAGAGGAGAAACAAAGGAGTGTTTGACTGGCACACGACTTAAGATACAAATGATGAGGCAGCAGAAAAGGATTGTGAGGAAACCTGTGATTATTCAGATGCCTCGGCTGCCATTAAACAGGAGGGATTAGAGCAAAAAGAGAGACTGGGTGATTGCTCATTGCTTTGGTGGAGTTTACTGTAATGCTTTGTTTTATCTTGAATGCCTGATTATAAGATTGGCGAATTATAAGTGTCATTATATAGTAGCTATGGAAATAAAATGTTTAATCTCTGAATGATGGAGTATGGTACTATATGATTTTCTGCTGTACCAAACCATTAATTGCTCTACAGGAACCGTCACAGATAGTAAAAAAAAAAAAGTATACATGTATCACATGTAATACGTACAGAATAGAATTTACATTTTACAGAAAAAAAAACATAAAAAATAAAAAGTAAATAAAGCAATCATCTGAAAGTGATTAAAAAATAAAAGCCATTACAGTCAAGCCTCTCAGTATGAACACATTTCTACTAATGGTAGGGGATTACCCAAAAGATTGCATGAGGATTTATGTGTCTCTAATGTGGATGCACATATGGGTGTGCGTATTTATGCGAAATTCAGTAAAAGGCCCAGGTTTGAACTTGCTTGGAGAAAAGGGATGACTATAAGACTGAGTCACCTTGTTTGAATGTAGAAAACAGTCCTTGGGCTTATTGTATATTCCTTGTGGCTTCAGGCAGTGGGGAATACCAGATGCCATAAGGGCATACTGAATACAATCATCTTCCTAGCTGTCCTTCTTCATACCCCTCTGCCTCTCACGAGGAAAATCACTACCCATTCCATTGAGCATTTCTCATTAAATCCCATCTTCCCCCAGCCCACAGTCTCAATTTCATCAGACTTGCTTCCATTGCTCATAGGGCATTGTCTGATATTTTTCTCCCTAATACTATAAGGCCTTTACCCTGCAGTATAAAGTGGCTTAAACTGACTGTTGTTGTGATCTGGCACTGTATAAATTTGACTTGCCTCAACATTGTCAGTGACTGACAAAATGTTAGGTGGTGGCTTTATAGAATTGGCCAACAGATCAGTCCAATTCTGTTTTACTGTTCAAAAGGAAAGAGAAGAGAAGTCAGGTGAACAGAGACAGTCCTGTTTTTCTCATCTATCAAAGTATTTCCACATAGAGTTAGTCCATCCAAACCTATGTTAAGCTACTCTGGTAATCCTCCCTTTGTCTAGTCAAGACAGCATCCATTAGTGATAATAGCTCTGAAGCTCTGCCGCTCTCCTGCCCCTTCAAGATGATTCCTCAGCTTGGATGCAGGCAAGCGTCGCCATGGCTGGAAATGAGATCTAACACCTTAGTATTGACATATAATAAGACCCCTTTCCATACAATCAGACTTTAGTTTGTGTGTAAGTGTGTGTGTGTGTGTGTGTGTGTGTGTGTGTGTGTGTGTGTGTGTGTGTGTGTGTGTATACAGTATCTGGCAGTAGTAGCAAGGGGTGTGATAGACCAAGGATGCAGGCTCAAGCATGCACTACACAGCGGCTTGTCAGAAGCTGCTCTTCCCAGCTATTAGCCTCTCTCCGTTAGGACACATGTCCCAGCATGTCCTGCACAATGCATCCTTCCCTTCTTTCCCCATGCATCATCCAAAGCCACATCACCATTGGTTTTCCTACCAAGCATCACATGTGGGAAAGCAGAGTTGATGAGAAAGAGTTATCACACATTTGGGATACATAACAATTCACAGGGGAAATATACAAATGTGTTCCTACTCAGAGGACTGATCATTTTGTAATGCAAAATGCTGCAAGTGCTTTTATAGTATGAAAGGTTCAAAGAAATCAGCCACCCTTCAGAACTCATAGCTTAATTAATTTCCTTGTATGACAGAATATGTTGTTGATGTTCTGTGCTCTGAATTTCTAACATAGCTAAGGGCCATGGAGGAAGCTAATATTTTAAGCATTAGGTCATGTTGTGTGTCCCATAACACTCTGTGCAACATGGTGTTTATGTTAATACTCTAAAAGAGTTAACTTTAAGTCTCCATGGACTGTGCAAGTAGCTACTTGCAAATCCCTGAGTGTGAGTAGGTTGAATGGTTTAAAATTATTATTTTCACATCTTAAGGTGCTCATATGGTTCCCTCTGTGCTGAAACGTAACTTTTTGGGTTAGAGTTAAACAAAAATGTTGACTAAATTGTAAGACTGGAATTCATTGTAGTTCATCCCATCTTTTATTTCTGAACTCTCACAGAGGCAAATAGAAACTAGCAAAGAACACAGGAGACTCTCAGGTTTTCTATACTGTATGGGAAGCCAGCTTATACAGCATATGTATGGCATGTCAGTTCTGTGTGCCTGTTGTGTATGAATGTGCATAAACATATTTGATATTTGTTAGGCAAATTTGCAGCGGGCAGGCTGCTGCTTGTACATATGGATGACAGTTTGGCAATTAACACCTCTTCTCAAGGAACCTGTCAGGACCTGTTGCCATTGGTCCACTATGTAGAAGCATGATGGATGGATGGATGGATGGATGGATGAATGGGTGGATGGATGGATGGATGGATGGGTGGATGAATGGGTGGATGGATGGATTGCAATATTAATTGACTGTAAAATACCCCCCAGCATTATGCTGTGACTTTGTAAACTTGATCACACAGGAGCCTTTTGGTGTGAATTTATGTGCATTTTTATCCAAGACACACAGTTGATTAATGCATATATGAACTACTAATACAGATCTAATAATGTTTTTTTTGGATTTACTACAATACGGGGGTGGGGGTGATTGTCGGAAGACCATCAAGCTCAGTGGCCGAAAGCACCGCTTGCAAAACTTGTCTACAAAGTCAGAAAGAATATTGTGAGCAATAATAATCTATCACAAAAGGAGTAGATAAAAACATTCACTCATAAAATTGCTGAATAAAAGTAAGTTTGCCTAAACGATTTCTTATTATTTTCTAGCACAGCATTGCAGGAAGGGGCTGAAGTTTTGTGCCACTGAGAAGCTTCTGTAGAAACAGAAGCTTGCCTTTGTTAGCCTTCGCTTCTTTGATATTTGATCTTAGAGATTAATTAATATCTGAAACAATTACATCTTCTGAGAGGTTAAAAATAAAAACATCTCTCTGTTGCTCAGCAAAAAATGAGACCACCTTTCATCCGAACAACTCCAAGCACAGTAGTACGCTTCCTTTGGTCCCTGCCAAATTTCTCGCAGATTGGATGAACAGTTGTAAAGAAGAGCAAAGAAAAGGCAGACGTACAGAAATTTCATTTGTTAGATTAAGAAATTGTATTCATATAATCTAATCTTTATGTAATTTTTCCCCCCTTCTGACCATTCTTAATTTTCTTTTCTCACTCACCAAAAGTTTTGTTCCAGGATCAAGGAAATGATCACTTTTTGGCATGTCCTCCCTCTCTTCTCTGTGGTTATTTTTTTTGTGTTGTGAAACAAAGCCCAACTTGTCCATCACTTAGCATCTCTTGTCTGTACAAGAAGATACACATAGGATACTGTAGTTCTTTTAATAGCACTTCACTTCTGACACCAACATGGGGAGCTAAATTTTTGTGTGCACATGTGTGTCCTGCAAGTGCACACTAGTCTGTGGATGAGTTTGGATGAGCTTTCTATGGAATCCAGGAAAATTAAATACAGAAAATGTAACTTAGGGGGGGAAAAAACTCACAAACACATTAATGCGGCGTTTCCTGTTTATTTTTGGCTTCTGTAATGCAGAGATTGATTCAGCTTTGCACAGTAAAGTGATGCCATATCCTGAGAGTTAACATTTTATTATTTTTCTTATAAATTTGTTACTATACTCTCAGATAATTATGGGCAACACACTGTCATATATTTGTCATGTAACTGGCTGGGTATGAGCAAGCCCGTTCATCAGTCTCTCTTTCTCTCTATCTTATTCCTTCTCTCCATTTCTCTATTTCTTTTTGCTTTCTATAATCTATAAAATGCAAAGAGGCAATTCCACATGGACTTTTTTTAAATTCAGCAACACAAATCTTGAGCTTCGTGTGCTGTAGTTACGTCATACGGTACGTTTTTGGATTTCACGCTCATTCTAGCAAGTCCACACAGGAAAGAACAGCCTTTCTAGTTTTCTTCCTGGCAGGTTGTAGTTTGATCATGACAGGAAAGATTTTTAAGATTTTGTGATTGTGTCGGGGCATGTTTGGGCCATTTCATTCCTTGTGATGTCTTTGGGTGCATCTGTAATGGCATTTCCACACATTCATGCAAATGTGCATGTATGTGCATGTGAAAATGCTTGTAAACTGAAGGCTTTGCTTCAGCATATTTTCATTTCATTTTACTTGATGACTAATACGTTTCCTGTATCAAACTCTTTTTTCTTTTTTTACTGTTGTTCAGTCATAGTCATATTTTTATTAGCTTGTATACACTTGCAGACATGTTTTTTTTTCCAGTTTGCCCTTTTGAACTTACACTTTCTCTCTGTCATCTGCAGCATCTCACATTGCTACCCACAAACCCAGTCTGTTGGGTAATTATCATTTATTCATGCTAATAACACAAAATTTACCTTTACAACACAGAATAAAATTTACTGCTGACTGGCCCATATATTTTCCTTTGCCATTCATCCCCTCCTGCTCTTCATTTGACAACATTTATTCTCCAGTCATGGTTTTATGTGGTAATTACAGTGTGCTGTGTTCACAACACACTCATTTATCATCATATTATCACCCAGCTCTTTATTTGTCCACCTTGTATTTTGTCTTTTAGAGTCTTCTTTTTGTCTGCTGATAGATGACTTAACAGCTTAAATTGTATGTTATTTCACTGTAAAACAACAGTACCGCCTCCTGAAAGATTACTTTTGTTATGACACCACTGCTAATGCAAGATTTAAGAATGGAAAAATCCCACTGTTTTTCTCTAATTAGGTTTATGTATAACTATTCTTGAGAGCTTGAGAAGAAAGTCACTGCAGCAAGTCCCCACCCTAATTCCCATTCATCCCATAAGTTCAGATCACTGATTTGAAACGTCACTGTGTTGCGTTCTTTTTCTACCCAGTACTCTCCCTTGCTGAAGAAGCTCTACTGTCAGATTGCCAAAACCTGTCCAATCCAGATCAAGCTGTCCTCCTCTCCTCCACATGGCAGCATCATCAGAGCCATGCCTGTCTATAAGAAGGCGGAGCACGTCACTGAAGTGGTCAAACGGTGCCCCAACCACGAACTAGGACGAGACTTCAATGATGGTACAATCCGCTGGACTGCTCTTTTGACCATAAATGATTATACATGCACATTTTATACACATTTCATAAAGTGTTAAGCCAGTCCAAGGTTGATTGGCGAGTGTGAGAATGAGCATGTAAAATGCAAGAGAGCAACAGAATGCTGAATGCAGCTGACTTACCAGCCACAGGTGTCATTTATAACATTGGTTTTCTGGACATTATGCTACACAAGCATTTTGTGCAATAAACACTGGCTGCCAAGTTTGTTTTGTGTTGTTTTTTTTTCAATTAAATTAACCTGTTTTCTTTCATGTTCATCTCCTTAGGTCAAGCAGCTCCAGCCAGTCACCTGATCCGAGTGGAGGGGAATAACCTCAGCCAGTATGTGGATGATCCTGCTACTGGCAGGCAGAGCGTCATTGTCCCCTATGAGGCTCCACAGGTTGGTGGTACATGAGCTGCTGGTCATAACAGCAGAGGAATACGGTGCATTGTATCAGATACCACAAGGTGCATGAGATACCATGAGGAAATACGCAGAGAAAGACTGTTTAGACATCACTTTGGTGTTTGGACATCAAGCAAAGAGAAAAGACGATTCATACGATTAATTAAAGAAACAGTCGGCTTCAATGAAGAAGTTCATATGAGCCACGTCTATAAATAAAGATGCCAGGCATGTCCACACAAGCACAAGACTCATCATGTCTGTCGAAAAGAATAATAAAAAATACAATTTCACATCAAACTCACATCAAAATGCACTACAACATCTCCCTCTGGTGGTGAATTGGTGTTTTTGAAGAAATCGCTTGCTCAATGAAAAGAACGGTCTATTTGACATTCATAAATCGCAGATAGACATCAGCATTTATAAATACTGAATTATCCTAAACTGGCTTACAGTTTACTTCTCAGTATTATGTATTAATCTGCTCTGATATGAGTACTTACGACAGGAAAAGGATGCACTGATGAAAGCAAACTACAATTAAAAACTAAAACCTCATTGCTTTGTGTTACAGGTGGGGACTGAGTTTACCACCATCCTGTATAATTTTATGTGTAACAGCAGCTGTGTGGGAGGCATGAATAGGAGACCTATCCTCATTATCATCACTTTGGAAACCAGGGAGTAAGGGAACAATCCATATGTCATATACAAACAGAAATATATGTTTCTTAGAGAACCTACATTTTATCACTTTATTTAAAAATATGCCATAATTAGTATATTTTTTCTTTTCTGAATAATCTTTTCAGTGGCCAAGTGTTGGGCAGAAGGTCGTTTGAAGGTCGGATTTGTGCGTGTCCAGGCCGAGACCGCAAAGCTGATGAGGACCACTTCAGGGAACAGCAGGCCCTGAATGAGAGCGTAGCCAAAAATGGGAGTGCCAACAAGCGCAGTGAGTTGAATTAAACTGAATTACTTGTATGACAATACTGGCTCAGGGATCACTATCTACAATTATGCACATGACATCCTTATGCAACCATGCTTGGAAAATAATGGGTAAAAAATCTGTTTGGTAGCAAAACCATTTTAAAAAATGCAGACTTCTTATTCAGTTGAATGCTGTAAAAATTTTTTATATGTAATGTAGATGTTAAAGCCCAACTAGGAACAAGGGCTGGAAATCAGCAAGAGCTGTAAAATCTTCACATCAGTTTCATGCTCTGTATTGGAGCTATGTGAAACTGCATCATCCCTGTCAAATAAAATTTAATAATAATAATATTAATCATTTTAATTGTTGGTATGCATCATGCTTGGTTGTATGTTGTCCAAAAGTTTGCAAAATGTTTGTTTCTTTTGTCTGCAGACTTTAAACAGAGTCCACCAAACATTCCCAGCCCAAATATTAACATGAGGAAGAGGCGGCATGGAGAAGAAGAGGTTTACTATATTCCTGTAAGAGCTTTTCACACACATACGCGTATTTATGTATTAGCTTTTTAATGTCAAACTCACAGTTTGTGGGAATATTTTTGCCAATTTATTAAACAGTGCAAATGTATAATTTTTAATGGATTGATTCAGCAGTCATTGCTGGCTTTGGATAACAGCTGTGCTGTGTTTGTGTGCAGGTTCGTGGTCGGGAGAACTTTGAGTTACTGATGAAGATTAAAGATAGCTTGGAACTGGTGGAGCTTGTGCCACAGCAGCTGGTGGACTCCTACAGACAGCAAACACAGCAGCAGCTGCTGCAGAGACCGTGAGTCACTCCAATACATACAGAGATATTTGGCTGTACGCACAAAAGTTGGGTTTCTTACTTTGTTAGCAAAGCTTCACAAAAATGCACACAAAAACTCACACATCAAACTGCAAAGTGTCTCTCATCCTCAGTAACACTAGGACGAGCTCTTTCTCTAACCTCTGCAACATTCTTCTTTTTCCGTTAGGAGCCACGTAGCATCACCCACCTCCTATTCTCCACTGTCCAACATGAATAAGCTGCATCCCCACGGAGGCCTCAGCAAACCACCCTCAGTCAACCAGCTGGCAGGGCAGCAGCCCCAGCAACACCACACTGCCCCCTCTTCCATGGCTCATATGGGTGAGTATCTTTGTGTGATATTTTTCGAGCTTACAGAGACATTATAATATTTCATGCAGGGTTGCTGCTGTTTGTTTTATTGAGCACCTGTTTCTTCCCTACAGGATCAAACATGCTCAACAGCAACCACATGCAGGCAAATGGAGAAATGAATGGTGGCCACAGCAATCAGAATATAGTGTCTGCTTCCCACTGCAGCCCACCCCCTCTGTATAACCCTGACCCCAGCCTTGTCAGGTATCTCACCCTCCAATGACACTCCTCCTTTACTCTCCTGTAAAAAGGCCACTTGACAATCAGATGCACTTGTTTGGTTAATTGTGAACTAGTGGCATATGGATGCTTTACTTTACTTGGCCATGTTCACATGATATTTGTCAAACAGTGTTTTAAAAAAACGTTCTATTTTGCCACAAAATGTGTCAAGATTGAGCTGTTTTGTTTTTTGTTTTCTTTGTACATAATGTTGTGGCTTTTTTTGTAAAGGCTTGCAATTAACAGTACAGATCTGTAAACATCCTTTGATAGTGCCATAGTGAAAGCCCACTGGAGAATTGGTAGCATGGAAAAAATGTGTATACAGAGTACAGTTAAAGAGGAAAAGAGCGATAAGTCGAAAGGTGAAGTCAGTAATATTTAAGGTTATAGTTCAAAGAGCATGTGGGGTTGTTTTTTTTTTTTTTTTTTTTTTTCAATTTGGCCACTATAATATAAAAACTGTCTCGTTCCATACAGAACAAAATGGAAAAAAAAAGTTGAAGTACTTTTCAGCTGGCTGACATAGACAAAGACAGGATTTATTACTAGTGCCATAACATATCTGCTAGATGCATATGCTAAGTTTCTAAATCACATGTTGATCAGCTGTCATTAAATAATACAGCCTAACCACTGCTATGGATTTGTTACCTGCACCTGAAAAGCAGAAACTGTGTGTCTTACTTAGATCTAAATTCCTTCACATTGACACTGTGTAAACAGCCATTCTTTGCAATGCAATGCAGCAAATTTTCTTCAAAAGAAATGTTTATTTTCTATTTAATTTAAAATTATTTTTTTCTTTTTTTATTACTTTTACTTTGTGAGCTACTTTGTCAATGCAGTCATCGGACTTGCTCGTGGAATTTGAACCTTTTTGATATGGCAGGATTTGTCCATCTTTTTGTTTTGCAAACTATTATGTTGATTAAACCGTTAAATTGTACAGTTAGCTTCTTTTTCCAGGTACTTTGTATGTTACCAAAACTTTAACATTCTTGTATTTATAATAAAGCTTCTTCATCAAAGCAACGATGGCCTTATGAATCATTAATATTGTATAAATGTATGTTTATGGTTTTACTTTTACAACAGCTATACAGATGTATAGTTTCTGTACCCTTTAAGTGAGATCTGTGCCCTAAATCTCCCACTCAGTGTTTTAAAATAAGCTATAAGAGCTTGTGTACATAATGAGATCACTACAGTAAATGCTGAAAGTACTTTTCATTTGATTTCAGTTTTTCTCTGTAATAATGTTTGTATTTTAGTCCTGGTTTTAGCTTATAGCTGTGGTCTAAGCAGGCCTTCTTTTCTCCCCATACAGTTTTCTCACCAGTCTGGGCTGTCAGAACTTCATTGAGTACTTCACTTCCCAAGGCCTCCAGTCTATCTACCATCTCCAAACTCTGTCCATGGAGGTAACCACTTTGTTCTTGCACATACAATCTAGCAGTAGACATAACAAACACAATAGGAAATGTTACATGTATTTGAGGCTTTTTATATATATATATATATATATATATATATATATATATATATATATATATATATATATATATATATATATATATATATATATATATATATATATAATTTTTAAAGTAAATTGCAGTAATGACATGAAGCAGGAACATCAAATAATAAAGTAAAACAAATCCCAGAGAATTAATACGCAGGCTCCGGATCGTTTGCATTTCCAAGCAAACATATGAAGACACATGTGCCCTCCTATTGTTTTGTGTTTGCTTTTTTGTTACATTCTTATGCTCATCCAATGTCTGTGTGCCCTCACTAGGATTTAGGTGCACTAAAAATCCCAGAGCAGTCCCGCCTTGTCATCTGGCGAGGTCTGCAGGACTTGAAACAAGGTGCTCCCCTCCAGCTGCCTACTTCTTCTCATCATCATGATTATCACGGGCAGCAGCTGCTTCGCTCCAGCAGCAATATGGCTGCCTCTGCTATGGCAGCCATCGGGGCTACTGGCGGGGAACTGCAACGCCAGCGGGTCATGGAGGCTGTGCACTTTCGCGTCCGCCACACCATCACTATTCCCAACAGGTCCGGTGTTGTCGGAACATCAGGGATGACAGCTGCTGATGAGTGGGCTGACTTTGGTTTTGACATGCCTGACTGCAAGTTGTCACGGAGCAAGCACTCCATCAAGGAGGAATTCATGGAAAGTGACATTCACTGAGGCCGAACATCATTTTGGGTCATCTTTCCCCCAAATTACTGTCAGCATCAGTGTATCACAGTGTAACCATGTGAATAGGGTTGTTAAATATGTGTTTAGGTGCTGATGTCATATTTCAATGATCAACTTCCATTTTGATTATGAGACAGTTTCAGTGTGTTCATGCACTTTTTGTGTGCAGCCTGAAGTGTGCGCTTGAACAGCTGTTCCATCTAGCGTTTGAACATGACCACACAGTTTATGTCTTTTTTCCTCGAAGCAAAAACCATTGTGACAATATCATTGTCAAGGCAATGCATAACACACAATGTGGTCTGGACTATATTTTGGGACACTGAGAAGTGCAGAGGCATTTCATTTAGGGTGCACTGTGCAATAGGTAATAATACAGTTTTTTCTTTTACAGCATTTATATGATATCATTCACAATAACACAAATGTCAAAACAGACAAATCACAACATTTTGTGTTTAGATGTCAAAACAAGTTCTCATTTGACTTATTTATTTTTTCCTTTAAGTTGTCCTTCGCTTGTACAAATGTATATACTGTATCCTGTAAATGTTTTTGACTAGATGTTGTTGGAAATAATGATGTATCTCCTGTTTGAACCAAATGACTAGAACTGGGTAAATCAAACCCATGACTATGGGAACACAATTGTGTATTTTCAGTGGCTATGATAATGTGATGACCTGTGGTTCAGTGTGGTGTTATCGTTTAAGCGTAAAAACAAACAAACAAACAAAAAAGATGGGCTTTGATGTTAATAGTGTGTACACTGACACTTATTCAAAATTAGGTGTTGCTTATACTTTTTTATTAAGTTTTAGAAAATATGGCGTTCATTCTTTTATAGTAACACAATGGGTGTCACTATAATGGGAAATAAGTGGGTAACAAAAAAAGCATATACAGTATTATATCTTAATACCAGGGATTTAATTAGATTTGTGAATAGTTATCAAGGTATCCCTGTCCATCAAGAAAACTAGATGAGTAGCATTTTTGTCCTTCTCTTTGTATTTTGAAAACCTTGCAGGGCAAGGGACTCTTAAATTGATTATAGTTGACTGTGTAGCTTATCTTCATGGCACTTGTTTGTAGGTATTTAATAACATTCCACTTTTATTTCTGGATTACCATCCATGATGATG
The DNA here is from genome assembly GCA_024447675.2 of Pterophyllum scalare. Taxonomy (NCBI): domain Eukaryota; kingdom Metazoa; phylum Chordata; class Actinopteri; order Cichliformes; family Cichlidae; genus Pterophyllum; species Pterophyllum scalare. Next base: position 76,803 of record JAMQGT020013233.1, on the reverse strand, counting down.
AATCATTCTCTTATTGTGTTACATGTGCTTGACCTCGACTTGTAGCAGGGAAAAAGATTTGCCTCTCTTTCTAAGGCCCATTCTTACAAAGAGAATTTTTCGTCTTAGTACAACATATGGTCAGAGAGAGAGAGAGAGAGAGAAAGAGAGAGAGCACTTTAATGCAATTAAATCATTTAGGATTTTCAGTATTATGTATCGCCACAGTGTAAATAAAAATAATTCTCCGTTTTCTTATTCTGGTGTTTTGTTTTTTCTTCTTTTGAGAGAGAATAAGATGTTTACTGGTGTGTTTATGTTCATGAATGTTCACTTGTTTCTGCTGTTGTTAAAATCAAGAATTAAATTGGTTAAAATGTCTGCCTTTCCTAGTGTCTCTTTTTCAAAGTAATAAGGTCTTGAATCAGAGGTCGCAGGGTTTTTATGTTTTGCTTTTATGTTGTTTTTTTTTTGTTTTTTTTTTAATGTTCAGGGACAGAGACCCCCAGGCAGCGACATTCTGATGCTGTTTTGATTTTTACCATTTGAACAGGCAGTGAATTCGCTTACGTACGTTTATAGTCTGCTCAAGCCTCGACAGTGAATCCTTTTCGGGGTTCTACTACCCAACCTGCGGTATGTTCGAATCCTCGCGGAAGTACTGACGTGTACGCACCAGAGAAGTGGCTAGTTTAGCTAGCTAGATAGCGCCGGGTAGAGTCACAGCGGCTGTATCAGGTAAGAAAGAGCTGTCATTGACAGTTTTCGTCGTAATTGCTAGTACAGCTTAGAGACACCAATTGGCATTGAATCTAAGAATCAACATCGGTTGTGATTGCATCATTCACTGAATATGAACGCGGTTAATATAGAGTAGTCATATTTTAACTGTGCTACCTGGCTAGCTGTGAAACTTGGCAACGTAGCACCGGAAGTGAGTTGTCAATTCTTTAAATTTATTGCTGGAATTTGTAGTTCACATGTGTCCGGGAACACATTCTTGCGACGGACACGGGGTGAAGAAAAAACTACAAATTCTCTTTACATACGTTTGCGCTTGCTTAGTTGGAGTTGTGGGAAATGAAGTTGCGTACTTTAATTTAAGGCCCGAGAGAGGTAAACTGAAACCGAACCAAAAACTACATCACCCATACAAACGGCAACTCAGGCCAAAGGTCACTCACATTTGGCTGGCTAACGCCGCTTTCATGGCTCATTTGTAAGCTAACGCGATGAATTTAAAATAATTTCTCAGATGAAATGTTAGTAACACTTATTGAATTTTTAATTTCCATCGTGGCCATATTTCAGTTTGCCAGTGAGTCAGTTTTAGGATATATGACGTCCTAAATGTCTTCCTGACTTCCCAAACCTGTTTTCTAGTTATGTAGCTAATGCTAACTAGCCACAGCCACAGCTCTTCACGGTCCATCTTTCCACAAAGATGAAACAAATTAATTGTTAAATGTCTTAAAGTGTAATGTGTAATTACCTAAGAAACAAACCTAAGCTCCGATGGATATAAATATAGTTTTGGTGCGCAACCGGTAAACATACGATGATCAACTCATTAGTTGTTATTCCAATATAGGACCCGTGGTTAGATTGAATGCACAGAAATAATTGTTTAGATTTTTGTTTAAAGAAAAATACTATTAGATTTTGTCATCTTGACCATTTGCGCCATGGCAGTCATCTGATCACTCTGATTGACCCGTTCACTGGATATATACACCTCGCAGATACAGCTGTTTCCAGACAGCTGTTTATGTCTATTTATTGTTTAGTCTAGAAAATATAGGAAGCAGAGACAGAAAAAAAAATCTGTTCCAAATCTATGGTTCTGTGTAAAGTCGGTCACAAATCTTTTGACAGGGTATTTATTTCCAGTGCCTTTAAAACAAAATGGGCAATAGACACTGAGTATTTCTAATTTAATACCTCCGTGCTGAATGGATAGACTTGGTCATGCTGATTACTGTGCAGTACTCTTATTAAAGTAGATTAAATTCATGCACTGCTAATCAAAATGTTTTTGTCTTTCCTTTAAGAATGTCAGAAGGGGACAGTGCTGGGGAGTCGATCCATGGAAAATCTTCTGTTATTGCTGCCTTTTTCACAGGAGTTGGACAGGTAATGTGCCCATCACTCAGATCAAACATAAGTAACTTAACAGGTCTTAAATTTAGGGATACACTGATACTGAAAATTCTGTGCTCATACCAATGTTTAAAATACCTATTTAGTCAGTAAATATTCTTATTTTTTGATTTTTTTTTAACCAAGTAAACAAAGAAGCTTCATTCTAAATAAATCTCCCAGCCCTTTTATCATTCTATTTCTGAATGAGCAAAAACTCAAATTTATGAAACTGGTTTGCAAATATAAGGGCATCAAAACTGATGGCTCACTACAGATAAATATGAACCTCATCTTACTTGCCAGTTGGCTGCTGGTTATCAGTAAGGTCAATTTTGGATTTTATCACATTTGCTTTCACCACATTCAAAATAGTGATGAGTAGAATTATATTCAAGCAGAAGAACTGAAAGTGTAAGAGAAACTGTGTTTTTCAGCACTTTTGAAATGCTTTGTTTGTTTTCTTCTGTCACAGGTCTATCAGTCATGGCTAGACAAGTCAACACCATTTTATGCAGTGCGATGGGCAGCCACTCTACTACTTACTGCTGTCTACATGATCAGAGTGTATCTACTACAGGTAATTTTTTATTTCTGTGTTTTTCCGATTTTATTATTTAATTAGCCAACTCAACTCTTGCTCTTTGCAGTAGGTGTTAATATAAACCTTACGACCTGTTTAAATCCTTAAAAATGTTCTTACTCGTTTGTTCTTTGTGCTTTTCGCTAGCAAAAATGATCTCCTTTAATGAGGCTATTTTTTGATGCTGCTTTTTAGGGTTGGTATATAGTAACATATGCTTTGGGAATCTACCATCTCAACCTGTTCATTGCTTTTCTGTCGCCAAAAGTGGATCCCTCACTGCTTGATGAAGGTTAGTCGACTCAATTTCATTAAAATAGAGTTTGTGATGTGGGCATATTGTGTACTTGGAAGTAGGCTACCTCATGGGGTGTTACCGACATGTTCATTTAGACTTTTGATTAGGTAATCAGTTACATCAAAAGTATCTGTGTGTATGTATGTCAGTAGCTTTTCATTTATTATGAAAGCTTTCTCAATAGTTATTGGAAGAACAGAATATTAATTTACACTTGATATTGAAAGTGCATCTCAGCGGTGAGATGGATGGATCCAAATAAACAGAAATGGGCACCATATCTTAGTTGACAACAAAGGAAATTAAGTCTTATAGAGGAACTCTGTTGATCTGCAAGTGATCTCTCAGAAATGAAGTCCTCACAATAATGACTGTTTGGTTCCTAAACGTTTTGGGAGTTAGTCTTTTTTTTTTTATTGTATGTATGTGACTGGAATGATCCGTTTCCATAAATGTAAGTTGTTGTTGTTATAGAATATGAAAAGTAATCCAGTAACCTATATCGCCTGCAGATGAGGGCCCATCCCTTCCTACCAAGCAGAACGAGGAGTTCCGCCCCTTCATCAGGAGGTTGCCTGAATTCAAATTCTGGTGAGAGTCCAGCATGGCCACCCAGGGGAAGTGCAAATTATTTTCTTTAGAACAACCTGTGTGCTGAAAGATTATGTCATGAAGAGCTCATTTAGTAATGGGTGTATAGCATTTTAGGGGAAAATAAGATACCGTCAGAAAGTTTAATGCATTGTTGTGTATTTTGATTTGTAGCTCATTCTCTCAAATCCATCTTTACTTCATTCACACAAAGGTCATGTCTATAACACTGACATCTAAAAATAATTTAAATACAAACACATTTCTTTATATTTTTAAAATCACAACTTGACTTGTTTCTACAGCAGCAATTCATTTCACCTACAACTCGCTGATAATTTAGCATCAATTGCTGCATCATTTGGACTATTTTTAAATTGTGTGTTAGGCCTTGGAGCTTATTTGTTTATACAAATACTGTGTCCTCTCATATACTAAAGAACAAAGAGAGGAAGCAAGCATTAGTGTGATATCTTTTTTTTTTAATCAGACATGTACCCGATGCATGAAAAGATCATTTTGAGTTCCCTTTCCATGTTCATCTCCTCAATTAAAAGTTTGAGTTTTTTGTCAGGTGTAAAGTGCAGTATAGTGATGTTCCATTTATATTTTGAATATTAAAATTCACTTTGCTTGGTCTGTGACTAGTCACCATTAGTGTGAAATGTATATTTGCATTCAGGCCAGTGTGGTATCTTTGGATGTCTTAAATGACACTGACATGATCACTGCATTTAAATATTTATTAGTTTGAAGGTTTGATTAGTCACAACTCTGATTAAACACCTTTTCAGTCTGGTGCATGATACATTTATAAGATGTATTAATCTTTTTTTGCATACTATAATCTTAGGATACTCCCAAGTTGAATTTAATTTGTATTAACAGATATTTTTAAAGGAGTTTTTTGCCTTCTCCTAGAATTTCATTGTAATTATGATTAGTCAGAATGGATTTGTAGATGTCTTCGGTCATCATTTTTGCTCCTTAGAGGCCGTGCATCAACTCACTGTTCTTGTTGCTTAAGATAGCTCTTTAGCTCTGGCTTTATGTTAGGGGTTGTTTTTATGCTGCTAAATTAATTTAGGATGTAGATCCCACGGTATACGATGTATGATAATGATGAGTTATGGTTCCTTATTTTAACAAACCTTTGAAAAGTGACAATATTCTGAGTTTGTTATTTTCCTTTTCAGGCATTCAGCAACAAAAGGCATCGTCATCGCCATGATTTGCACATTTTTTGATGCCTTCAATGTGCCAGTATTTTGGCCTATACTTGTAATGTACTTCATCATGCTCTTTTGCATCACCATGAAGAGGCAGATTAAGGTGAGTAATGTACAGACAGACATCTCAATGGATTGTACACATAGAGCACGATCCTAGATAAACAGTAATTAGGTGCTTTTGGACTGGAAGAACTTTTTCAGTCTCCATTTGAAGCCAGGAGTTGAGTTTTTTGGCCAGTGACATCTTGATGGATTTTGAAACTTATTGTGACAATCAGTGTGTCTAACAGAGAAAATAAAGACACTGCATCTTGTTAATTAGAAGGTACTGGCGTTTAAGGCACAACTCATTTTTGTCTGTTTTACTCTTATCTTGGAGTGTGATTTCATTTCAAAAACAAAAAAAAGGACTCAGAGGTTTATGGGCGCGTACAAGCTGCAAGCAAGAACTGAGGGATATTATAATTTTTAGAACTCAGTTAATAACAATCAACAATAGGTGATATGCGACCTGCTGTCGCATCACTCAAGTCTTGCTGATAGAGGTGTGAATGTTCCCACTGTCCCTATAACAGTTTGGTCTGAAAGTGCCTACAGTGTAATACAATTACTGCAGTCCAAAAATTGTTTTTGGATTAGACCACTGGTTCCAAAAGTGTGGGCTGCAGCCCCCTGGTGGGCTGCAAAGATACTGCAGGTGGGCTGCAGTAATAACAGAAATTCTGTTTGAAACTACTCACAAGTGTGTGCAGTTACATATTTATATAAATGTATTTATTTATATAAAAAGTGAATTAAAACTGGTAATAGGAAGTGGAAGTTTGTGATATTACTCACTATTCTGTCCTGGGCCAACAGTCCTTGCTTGTTTTTTTTTAAATCAAATTTTCAAGGAAATGACCACTTTCTCTTGTATTTTGATTAGAGTGAATATAGATAGGGTGGGCCCTGTGGGATTTCCTTCTTTTTTTTTCTTTTTTTTTTAAGTGGGCCGCAGCACTCTTGACTTTGGGAATGGCTGGATTAGACAGATTCACACATTTAACGTTGTGCTTTATTGAAGGAAATTTGCAGTATTAAAAGGCTGTCATTGTTATGTTCTATGCAGTGCACTTTTGATCCAGAATATGTTGTGAAATATGCTAAGTAAGTCTAAAAATATTTGCACAAACTTTGCAATAAATGTTAATTCTCCTTTTTACTTTCTCATCTTTTCTAGCATATGATCAAGTACAGATACCTACCCTTCACACATGGGAAGAGGACATACAAAGGCAAGGAAGACACAGGGAAAGCTTTTGCTAGTTAAAAAAAACAAACAAAAGTCCCACTTTCCCTTCTTCTTTGTTGCATTTAAAATTTATTGGCCACAGCCAGTGGGGATTGAAGAAGGTTAGAAATGTATTTTCTTTTTGTCAGCTGAGCAGTAAACATGAAAAATACAAGTTTTGATCCATAGTGTTCTCAGTGCTGAATAAGGATATGAGCAGCATGGATCAAATTAGTCTAAAAATATTGCCTTTGTTTATTAAGATTTTTCTTCATTTTTTTTTTTGAGGATTTGGATTTGCAATAGTTGAGTCAGTGCTACATTTTGCCTTTTTCTTAACCCTACAGGGTAAATATAAAGTCATCAAAACTGAAAGAAATTTGCAGTAAAATGAGTGATTTTTTTTCTCCTTTGTTTCCACTGGTTTATTCCAGTGTGTCTCCCTCTCTAATATCTACCAGCTTTTAATTAACATGTAATTTTTCATTTCTTAAAGTTATTAAAAGTATGAGTAAGGCTGTTAATGTGAATTCAGATGGAAATGCAAGATTCTTCAAATTGAAATTTTTCATCTTTGCGATGAGAATATCCTGCTGCTCTGACTTCAAACGTCTCTGACAATTGTCCTCTGTTCTAAATGAATATACTTGGAGAAATTGGTCACTTTTCACCTGAATATGCATCCATGAAAGGCAGAAAAACACATACCTGTTAATCTATCAAATGAATTACACCCAGCACAATGTTTAAAAACTTTGATTGTATATTTGAATAGTTAGCCACCCTGCATAATTGTGTAATTCTAGGAAAGTCACTAATCCCAAATAATTTAGTCTCTTATAGTCTGTGGTCAACCTTAAGTCACTTCTTTATTACTCTACAAAGGCGTAAAAGTAGAAACGGGATACTGGGATGAAGTAAAATTTAAAAATCATTTTGGGTTTAATTACCTTGGAGACAAATTGGGTCAATGAGCAATTAGCATGAAATGGCAAGTCAATGAATTTGCTTTACCTCAGATTTTTAAACCATTAAGTGGATATTTATTCAAAACATATTGTCCTAAAGTGCATAACCAGTATTCTAGATAAATTCATAACATGGCTAATCTGAGAGCAGTCAACCAAGCAAGTTTACCCCAGTGACCCTTACCTCTTTGAAATATTTACCCATACGTGTTTCAGAGACTGAGGCTCATTTGGAATCTGTAGACTGGCTGTTGTTGTCCTTCATATTTTGTGTAAAATCTTTGAAAAGAGTTGTGCTAAATGTAGTCATTCCAAGCAAACTGTTGTTCTCTTTCTTTTTCAGAGGAAACGTAAGAAAACACAGATTGAGAGCTTTTATTATAACAAATGGATGACGTGGGTGGCGATCACACATTCTTTTCTATGAACCTGTTTTTTTTTTTTATCAAAATGCTGCAAATCTGTGACTATTAAACTTTGATCAGCACTGTAGTAAGGGATCAAAACATTTTCCTGTAAAAAGTTTGTGTTTCAAAGGGTTGTCTGGGACTGTGTGTATATATCTATATATTTTAAAATATAATTTTTTGAGATTATTTTTATTTCATCCAAACACTATACTGTTTCTGAGTGTTAAAAATATTTCAGTTGAAAGTTATGGACGTAAAACTGCTAAATTGGGTTATTGATCTGATAAATGTTTTTCATGGATTGCATGTTATTTTCTTGTGCTACAGTTATAAACAAAAACTTGATTTTAATAACTTAAGTGTAATTTTTTCACTCCAAATGCTATTAAAGAGGCCGTGTCCCTTTGAACAGTACACTCTTGGCTTCATATTTTATAGGTATTCATGAAAGAGAGAAGACTTGTAAACAAGTACAATTTTGTGGGTCCATTCTGTTTATCCCAATCAAAATTTATTTCTGCACAGTTCATAACTCACCTTTTTAGACAGACCACATACTAGCAATTGCTATTCTGCCTCTAAATTTCCTTCAGGTACTCATAACAGACAATATCTGTGGTGAAACAACTGTAAAATCCTTTCTTTGTAATTAAAAAAAAAACCTGATACATGTGACTAAAAACTTGTATACATTTGATCACCTGTATAAAAGAAACAAGCTCTTTCATGTCTTTTGCGTTGTGTCCAGCATTATCAGATTAAGATAAAGCAACCATTTAACTGCTCCAGCAATTGATTTGATTTTTTGCATACTGACTTGTGAGTCCTTCAGCCATATGCATTCATCAGAGGATCAACCATCACCAGTGTCTCAACTTCAGGCAGACTCAAATTCTGTTACCGTTCACTGTAGACTGGAAAATAGTTCTTTGAGAATGAAAGGCATTCTTGCTCATCTGTGTGTACCGGGGTCTTTTCTACATGCCTCGGCTCCATGCGCTGTCTCAGCCTCAGAGTTTTCGTTGGAAGGAGATTATTTGATAGGTGGACTTTTTGATATTCATCCACTAAATGGCTCTCTACCGTAAAAGACCAGAAGCCATTGACTGCTCCAGGTAAGTTAAAGTTTCTTTCTAGTGGATACCATCTAGTGATAAAACTAATAAAATACAGAAAAAATGGCTATTGGATACTGGCTGAATTAATAATAGAACTCTTGAACCAGTGAAATGAATGATGGACTACATTACTGACCTCAGCCCATTTAGCTGTAAATTATTTTAAAATAAAAATGGATGCCTGGAATTGCAAGTATTTACTGTGTACAAACAGTATTGAAACGGAATTTATCACTGTCCTTCATCTGCACTTTTTATTCTGTCCAGTTATCAGAGGTTTTAGATGATGAGATTCTCTGTAGAAGAAATCAACAACTCAACCAAGTTACTGCCACATGTGTCCCTTGGCTATGAAATATTTGACCACTGCACAGTTGCTGCCAGTTTCCCAGGACCTTTCAGCCTAATCTCTACTAATGGTTTAATCTGGCCTCTGGAAGAGCCACACGGGAATTTGTCCAAAGTGATAGCGGTGGTCGGCACCTATACAAGCTCTCAGGCAGGGACTGTAGCCCCACTGTTCATGATGGATCTCATTCCTATGGTAGAACTATGAGCTGTTCTGTACTTTAACATTTTTTAAACCACATAAATGATAAATATCTTTTTAAAAGTAGAACAAAAAAGGTTGCAGTTAAAAGATGAAATGCATTATTTTAAGCTTTACAATACCACAGCTTTCAGCACAACAGTCATGGGACTGTTTAATTTTACATTAAAATGTACAGCAGTTGTATAGCAGTAAAATGTCATTCAGTAAAACATCAGTTGTGTGGTGTGTTTTTGGTTAAAGGTGGTTTATAACAAAAAATTTTATTAAATTCGATTCAATTAAATTTTATTTATTTAGCACCAAATCACAACAAACAGTCACCTCAAGATGCTTTTTATTTTAAGGTAAAGACCCTACAATAATACAGAGGAAACCCAACAATCAGACAACCCCCTATGAGCGAGCATCTGGCCACAGTAGAACAGAAAAGCTCCTTTTTTAACTGGAAGAAACCTCCAGCAGAACCAGGCTCAGAGAGGGGCAGTCATCTGGTGCAACCGGCTGGGAGTGAGGGGGAGAGAGAGAGAGGATAGAAGACATGCTGTGGAAGAGAGATAATAACTAATGATTAAATGCAGAGTGGTGTATATGAAGACATCATGGGAGCCCCCCAGCAGCCTAGGCCTATTGCAGGATATCTAAGGGATGGTTCAGGGTCACATGATCTACTACTATATTTATATTCCATTTACAGCCATAAAATTAAAGTTATTTTAGTTCAGTTTTTTAAGCCTTGGAAAATTATGGGAAGTGACATTAGGCGTTATGTGTTATTATCTCAGTGTTTCAGTGTTTGGAAAGTGTCGTGTTTGTGAGACGGACAGTGCTCAAATCAGCTAAACCATCTGCCAGGGGCGGTGTTTGTTGTGCCCAGCACCACTTGAGAAGAGTGGTTCTGGGCACAGAATGTGAAAACCACTAACTCAACCAGTATCCTTCATTTCCTGTTGGTGAGGGCATATCCCTTCCTATCAAGCAGAACGAGGAGTTCCGCCCTTTCATCAGGAAATTGCCTCAATTCAAATTCTGGTGAGAGTCCAGCATGGTTGCCCAGAGAAATTGCAAATTATTTTCTTTAGAACAACCTGCGTGCTGAACGATTATGTCACCCAAAGCTCGTTTAGTAAAAGATAATCTTCTCCTTCTCCTTCTCCTTGACAATCTTCCATAGCAACAGTTAATTTTCTTGAAGCAGTTTTCTAAAATTTATTTTTGTGCTGGTTTAATATAAGTGATGCAGTTATACTGTTTTTAAATTTTGTCCTAAGCCCTGCTAACATTTGTTTATGCAAATACTGTGTCCTCTCATATACTACAGTAGAAAGAGAATATTTTAAGCCAGTCATAACCAAGAACCTCTTGGTCATTTACAGGTTCCTAAATTTGTGTCCCATTATTCCCTGCATTGATTTTATGTTAAACGTTTTATACAGGAAACAACTAAATAAATCAATTGTAACAAAGGACCAGATCTCTTGGGTGCAGTTGCTTTTTCTTCCTTCCTTTCTTTTTTACAGCCTATGTTTGACCCATTCATGGCAAGGTACTGGTGGATTTAAAATGCTGCATATTTGCATAATTCAGAGAGACAGTGACTAAACCCAAGTAACTGATTCTCCCGAAGTCATGTAACAAATGTGATACTGTGTTTTCGAGCACCTCCATAAACTACAATTAAAAAATCATGTTAGGTTGCAAACTGGGTCAAAGAGCAATTAGCACGAAATGGCAAATCAATGAATTTGCTTTACCTCAGATTTTTGGAGGATTATATAGATACTTGTTATGTGCTATTGCTGGCTGGCTGGATTTGTGTGTGTGTATTTATATTTTTTTTTTAAAAAAAGGATTGTTTTTTCACCCAGTACATTTGAGTCTTGGCTTCATATTTTGTAGTTATTCATGGAAGTGCAACCAAAGACAACTGTTTACAGCACAGAACTCACATTTCAAAGAGACCACATTTTAGAAGTTGCTGTTCTTTCTCTAAATATCCAGCAAAACACAAAACATGTCATGAAACAAGTAGAAGTTCCTTCTTTCTTTGTAAATATTTTTCAATACTTGAGCCGTTTGTGGCTCAAGGCTCAAAGTGGCTACAACTGATCACCTGGATAAAAAAGGAAAAACAAAAACCAGTTTTGCGTAATGTCTTGCCTCGTCAGATTAATGAGACAACAGAAACATTCAGCTGCTGCGTTAGTTGAGATGATTTTTGCATACTGATTTGTGAATTCTTGAACCATAGATATTCATCAGCCGTCCTGCATGAAAATGATCACAGAGACTCAACCATTACCGGTGTCTCATAACTTCAGACAGAGTCAAATTTGGTTACAGTTCACAGTAGACTGGCAAACAGATCCATGAGAATGAAACACACTGTTGCTTATCTGTGTGTACTGGGGTCTTTTCTACATGCCTTTGATCAATGCGCTGTGCCAGCCTCTGAGTTTCAGCTAGAAGGAGATTATTTGATAGGTGGACTTTTTGATATTCATCATGTTGATAGCTCTTTTAATCAGCAGAGACCAGAAGTTGCTGACTGCTCCAGGTAAGTTATAGTATGCTGGATGCCTTCTCATGATGAAACTATTGAAACACATATATAAAAAGGCTATTATTCAATACTCTTTCTTTGAAATCGACTTTAATAGCTAGATTTTAAACATTTCACTTAAGACAGTAAAATTAATTGCTGGATTATCAACATTCTTGATAGACAAAGTCTACATTACTGACCTCAATCTATTTAGCTCTAAATTATTTGAAAATAAAATGCGCAGTCATTATTGAAACTGAATTTATCACTGTCCTTCTTCTGCCCACAGTGCACCTTTTATTCTGTCCAGTTATCGGAGGTTTCAGATGATGAGATTCTCTGTAGAAGAAATCAACAACTCAACCAAGTTACTGCCAAATGTGTCCCTTGGCTATGAAATATTTGACCACTGCACAGATGCTGCCAATTTCCCAGGACCTTTCAGCCTAATCTCTACTAATGGTTTAATCCGGCCTCTGGAAGAGCCACACGGGAATTTGTCCAAAGTGATAGCGGTGGTCGGCACCTATACAAGCACTCTTAGGCACGGACTGTAGCCCCACTGTTCATGATGGATCTCATTCCTATGGTAGAACTATGAGCTGTTCTATACTTTAACATTTTGTAAACCAGATACGTAATAAGAAAAATATTTCAAATCTATTTCTTTTACCAAAAAAAGGTTGCAGTTAAAATGCTAAAATTGTCAAAGTTAAAAAAAAATACAATTACTATAAGAAATATAGATTAAATTATCGATTATTGTGACTAATTATGATGATATTTTTCTATTACTCTTTTAACAGGTCAGTTATGGAGCTGCCAGTTCAATCTTTTCCCAGAAAACAGAGTTTTCCCTCTTTCATGAGAACAGTGCATCCCAATAAAGATGTAGTTGAAGTGATTTTGAGCATTTTGAGGGAATTCAACTGGAAATGGGTTGCTTTCCTTTATGTTGATGATGATTATGGCACAGATGGGCTGGACTTATTCATAAAGAAAATTGAGGACACTGACATCTGCCTGGCTTATAACAAAGGCCTTGATCAAGACACTGATTACAAAGCAACATTAAAACAGATTAATGCACAAAACATAAATGTCATTATTGTTTTTGCACCTGAATGGACTGTTGAAGAGCTCATGAAGTCAGTGAAAGAACAACATGTCACAAACAAGGTGTGGATAGCTGGGGATGCATGGTCCTTAAACAAAAATATACAAGACCAGATAAAAGGAATCAAAGCTATTGGAACTGTACTTGGGGTTGCTGAGCCTAAGAATCACTATACCCGGTTTCAGAGAGTTCGTTCGTTCTTTCAAAGCCCAGACTCACTGTGAAAATACAGAACAGGAATTCTGTAACCAGCTTTGCAACTGCAGTGGGCTCAGTGCTGAGGAAATCATTGATGCAGACCCATCCTTCTCCATCCCCGTTTATTCTGCTGTGTATTCCATTGCTCACGCCTTGCACAATATCTTAGAATGTGGAGCCGGCAGATGTAAAGACAATATCACAGTCTACCCCTGACATGGTAGGTATAATGGATTCACACCTCTGCTCTGTGCAAATCATTTGAAATGATTTCATGGGATATTTCCATATTAAAACATCATTCAAACATTCAGCATGATGTTGAAGAAGTATGTGAGCACCTAGACTGACATCAGCAAAAGTTAATTAGATTCAGGAGTTGGTAAACTCGAAGGAAACAAGTGTGAGTTTACATTATATTGACTTTTTATCCACCCATGTAAACATTTGAGTTATTAGTCACAAGCCTGATGTGAAGTAGATCCTCACAGAGCAAAAAGGACATCAGAAGACTCATCATCTAAAATAGTTTGCATTAAGCTGAGTGTGAGTACTCACTGAGTGTGAGTAAATCTATAATGTAGGTCAGAGCGAGGCCATGTGAGGCTTTGAAAGCATAATAATAAATAATAAAAGTTTTAAAACAATTCTGTAAGAGGTGGCCAGTGTAGTGTACTTAGGATAGGAGTGATGTGGTTTTGCCTCTCAAAACCTGGCAGCTGAGATTTGAATAAGCTGGTGATGGGAAATGGACTTTTGGCTGAGACCCGAGAAGAAGAAATGACAATAATCCAAATGTGATGAGATGAAGGCATTAATGGCTTTTCAAGGTCTGCTTGAGGCAGAAAGTTTTTAACTTCAGCAACATTTGAGAACTGGAGAATGCATGACTGTGCAAACCTGGTAATTTGTAAGGCCAAAAAGTAAACAAATTGTTTATTATTCCGGCTCAATCCTAGTTTGAAGCTTATACTGTCAAAATAGCTCTGACTGATTAAATCCAAATGTTTACTTGCTATTTCTACCAGGACCGCAGATAACCACTGCTTTTGATAAAGCCACAAAAATGTAATTTTGTTAAAACCTTGTATAACACATAAAGTAACACATCCTAATAATCTCATCTTTGTGTGTCTACATCAGGTTCTTACAGAGCTGAGAAAGTCAAATTTCACACTTTTAAATTACACTGTTCAGTTTGATGAGAATGGTGACCCCATGTTTGGATCCTACGCAATAGTTTTTTGGGACCAAAGTGCTGATGTACAAGAGGTTGGCTATTATAATTTTAATGGATCATTTAATTTCTCCATCAATAGCACCAAAATTAAGTGGCACACAACAACAGGACAAGTAAGTGTTTTTTTTCCCCTGAAGTTTTCAAATGATACAATTCCCTGATTAAAAATATATTCTCTCCATTTCTAAATACTTGTGTATGCTTGTGCATCATAGTTGTGGATGGCATTTGGGTTATTTGAAGGGATGTCTTGCTGTAATATGTAAATCTAATCAAAGTTACAAAACATGCTCAAATTCAAAATACTGAATTCATTTATAACAGTACTTCCCTATTTGTTTACTCTGTCCTTCACCATATTCTCTCACCTGTTCTTAAATTTGATTTTGTACAAAAATTCATCTTGTCTGCAGGTACCTACGTCAGTGTGTTCTGAAGAATGTGATGTAGGGTACAAGAAAACACAAGATGGAATCCATAAATGTTGCTTCAATTGCACAGTCTGTCCAAATGGGACTTATATAAACAGCACAGGTAAATAATTTTACATGAGAGGGAAAAAAGGGTACAAGCAACACTGTCAGTCTTGACTTAATAAATTCAGGCAGCAAAGCATTTATAAAAGCTAAAATGATTTAATACTCACATTGATCGGATGGTATAGGATGCTATTTTAATTCTGTATAAATCCACTGCACAAATCTGAGCATCAAGTATAAGTCTTATCACAATTAGCCTGCAAATTTGTGAAGTAGAAGGCAAGTTAAAGTGGAAGTAAAAGCTCAGGAAAACATCCAGAATTCCTGATTAAATGTTTGGAACTGCCACTTCTTGGACTGTACTAGAATAGTTTTCCAGTCAGAGTTCAAATGTGCAGGCCCTCACTTCATCCACTATCTGACGCCACTCCTCCCCTTTCTGATTGGCTGCCCTTTGCCTGGTTTCCACAAACAGAATTCACAGTCCCCTCTGCTTGCCAGCGAAGAGGTTAAAAACCTCAATCTTGATTGGAAATGCCAAGTTCACTGTTCCATCACACATGTTCAAGCTTGGCTCTGATAAAGTCTGAATCTGAATGTAAGAGTAGAAAGCAGCAACAAAGATTCAGTAACTGCTGTGCTCACTACCTGCTTATTATGGGAAGTAACAGTGGATTTATTTAAATTACAGGCTCTAGTAAAGTGTCTGTCTATGTTCCTGTTAATATGTGTATGTGAGGGAAATGCACTAAATTCCCAACTAAAGTGGAAAACTTTAGCCATTTGGAATTACAAAAGGTAACATGACAAGTAATGTTAGTATTGTTCTGCTGTGTCTCTCTGGACTCTCGCTCAATTGCTTGTGCACGTATAATAACACCTCATTTTTGTACATGAAACATGAGTGCATGACATTAAAATATCTTCAAAGAAACTGTAGCCACAAGCAAATCACCCTCATTATGAATGCAGACTGATTTGAATATAATTCCACTGATATAATATTTCCCACCTCCTACTTCTATGTAGTTCAAACCTTATCCAGCATCAGCCTTCTTGGTTTGGTAGTCAGATGGTGATTTTTATGTATAGTGGAACTGGGCTATTCCATATCATTTAAAAAAAAAAGTTATTTTAATAACCTTTTGTCCATTTGTTTGTCAAATAGAGGATCCATGCAAGTGCATTAACTGTGATGACACAGAATGGTCTGAAGAAGGAAGTACATCATGCAGTCTGCGGGTGGTGGAGTATATACCATTTACAGACATTTGGGCTGTAGGGATCATGGTCTGTGCCTTTGCTTTGGTGTTCATCTCACTGGCCTTGTCTGTTCTCTTTGCCCTTAACTACAACACACCCGTTGTCAAATCTGCTGGGGGACCAATGTGCTTTCTTATTTTAGGCTGTCTCGGTCTGTCTAGCCTTAGTGTATTTTTTTATTTTGGCAAACCAACAGATGGTTTCTGTATCTTAAGATACTCACCATTTCTTTTATTCTTCACTGTTTGCTTAGCATGTTTTGTTGTGCGCTCTTTTCAGATTGTTTGTATTTTCAAAATAGCAGCCCAGATACCCAAGCTCCACAGTTGGTGGATGAAGTATCACGGACAGTGGCTGTTCATAACTGCGGCATTTGTGACACAGGCAATTTTCATTCTTATTAACTTCACATATGCCACCCCCAGATCCAAAAAGGACATGTATTGGGACCCCCAAAAATCATCCTTGATTGTGAAATTGATTTTAAAGCAGCATCTATTTCTCTGGTTTTACCTTTATCATTGTGCTCTCTTTGCTTTGTTTTCTCCTACATGGGGAAAGACCTCCCAAAAAATTACAATGAGGCCAAAGCGATAACCTTCTGCCTCCTCCTGTTGATCCTCACCTGGATCATCTTTGCCACCGGGAGAATCCTCTATCATGGCAAGTACATCCAGCCTCTGCAGGCTCTGGCAATACTCTCCAGTCTCTACTCCTTTCTGTTGTGGTATTTCTTTCCCAAATGTTACATTGTAATTTTTCAACCCCAAAAAAACACACAACAGTACTTTCAAAGTCTTATTCAGAGTTATACCAAAACTATTAGCCAGTAGCTGCCTCAGGTAAATTTGAGTTGGTGTAGACAAAGGATTGATGTGCTTCAGGCTCTCTCTCTCTCTCTCTCTCTCTCTCTCTCTCTCTCTCTCTCTCTCTCTCATATATATATATATATATATATATATATATATATATATATATATATATATATATATATATATATATATATATATATATTTATCTTTAGCGTAGTGATAGGGTTTTCTCCCTCTTAAACCTTTTAGCTTAACCCTGTGACATTTCTTATTATGTGGTTGTTTTACTGAGGAATGTATTTATAATTAATGCACTTACACAGTTAAACAGAAATATTGAAAATGTGTTTTTAGCTATAACTGGCTGGTTTTTGGAACAATGAAATGAAATAAAATTTCTGTCTCTTTTAAAATATTTTTATTGTGTTTTGAAACACATTTGTTCAGTGTATAAATTTTAAAACTGGAAATATAATTCTGTGGGTAGCATAACCATAAGCTCATCATTTTAAACATTAAATATAAGAAGCATTTGTGTTATATTTTAAATAAGAATATTTCTGACAAGAAACTTATACTTCTATGGTTTGCTTTATTTTCAGTAAAGGTTTCCATATAACACAAATCTTACTGTATGAGGCAAAACTCCACAAATTTTTTTTCTTTATACATTATAAAGTTAAGATTAAAGTTATTATTCTGCAGTATTAAAGACTTGTTTCTAGTAAATACAAGATACAGATACCATTTAAATTTCTTAATTGAACTGAATTAAAGTTGACCCATAAGGGGCATAAAAATGCCTGAACAGAAAACACGATCGGAACAAACAGAATTTCATATTTAACTAGAATAAAAGAGCATTTTCTAGAGAAACTGCTATATGACTGCTAAAAGCTGAAAGATTTGAGCTGCAATGCCTAGAAATGCTTAAAATACCTCAAACTTAAGAGCTTAAGCAGCTGAAAGAGAAAAATTAGAAAAGTAAAACAGCCAAAATTCTCAAGAAAATATAAAAATTGAACTTGCCATTTAAAAACTTGGTGCTCTTAGAACATCAAATTGAAGAACCGCAATAAATGCAATAGGGGAGAAGACCTTTAACTGGCACTAACTGCCTAAATTTGAACCACCTGCCTCATACATCTGAATTTGAATACACCGATCAGAAACAAGCTGCTTCAAGCTGTGTCTTTCCCTCTAAAATGAGTGCAAAACAGTAGAAAATCCTGCTGACCTACCCATAAACAACAGGTTGACACACAAAAACTGTGGGTCCCAGTGAAAACTTTTTACACTATGAGCACAAAGAGATGTTACTAAGGCAGAACATGTGCAGGACATATTTATTTCTATACCACTAAAATTGAGCGACCAATGGCAGTTTAAAAAGTGCCTCCATTTTGGTTTTTTGCTCCAAAGAGAGGAGAAAAGTCAACATTGGAGTGAATGGCAGATGAAGAGGGGACTCCTGACACACTCAGTTTCCTAGTTTAAATTCTGTAAATGTCTGAGTTTTGAAAAGGCCATTTTCTTAAAGAGTACAACCATGGCTACAATTTGAAGTACAGTGGGTACGGAAAGTATTCAGACCCCTTTAAATTTTCCACTCTTTGTTTCATTGCAGCCATTTTCTAAAATCAAAAAAGTTCATTTTATTTCTCATTAATGCACACTCAGCACCCCATCTTGACAGAAAAAAACAGAAATGTCAGAATTTTTGCAAATTTATTAAAAAAGAAAAACTGAAATATCACATGGTCATATGTATTCAGACCCTTTGCTCAGTGTTGAGTAGAAGCACCCTTTTGAGTTAGTACAGCCATGAGTCTTCTTGGGAATGATGCAACAAGTTTTCCACACCTGGATTTGGGGATCCTCTGCTATTCTTCCTTGCAGATCCTCTCCAGTTCCGTCAGGTTGGATGGTGAACGTTGGTGGACAGCCATTTTCAGGTCTCTCCAGAGATGCTCAGTTGGGTTTAGGTCAGGGCTCTGGCTGGGCCAGTCAAGAATGGTCACAGAGTTGTTCTGAAGCCACTCCTTTGTTATTTTAGCTGTGTGCTTAGGGTCATTGTCTTGTTGGAAGGTGAACCTTCGGCCCAGTCTGAGGTCCTGAGCACTCTGGAAGAGGTTTTCTTCCAGGATATCTCTGTACTCTGGCCGCATTCATCTTTCCTTCAGTTGCCACCAGTCGTCCTGTCCCTGCAGCTGAAAAACACCCCCATAGCATGATGCTGCCACCACCATGTTTCACTGTTGGGATTGTATTGGGCAGGTGATGAGCAGGGCCTGGTTTTCTCCACACATACCGCTTAGAATTAACGCCAAAAAGTTCAGTCTTGGTCTCATGAGACCAGAGAATCTTATTTCTCATAGTCTGGGAGTCCTTCATGTGTTTTTTGGCAAACTCTATGCGGGCTTTCATATGTCTTGCACTGAGGAGAGGCTTCAGTCGGGCCACTCTGCCATAAAGCCCCAACTGGTGGAGGGCTGCAGTGATAGTTGACTTTGTGGAACTTTCTCCCATCTCCCTACTGCATCTCTGGAGCTCAGCCACAGTGATCTTTGGGTTCTTCTTTACCTCTCTCACCAAGGCTCTTCTCCCACCATTGCTCAGTTTGGCTGGACGGCCAGGTCTAGGAAGAGTTCTGGTCTTCCCAAACTTCTTCCATTTAATGATTATGGAGGCCACTGTGCTCTTAGGAACCTTGAGTGCTGCAGAAATTCTTTTGTAACCTTGGCCAGATCTGTGCCTTACCCAATTCTGTCTCTGAGCTCCTTGGGCAGTTCCTTCGACCTCATGATTCTCATTTGTTCTGACAGCACTGTGAGCTGTGAGCTCTTATATAGACAGGTGTGTGCCTTTCCTAATCAAGTCCAATCAGTTTAATTAAACACAGCTGGACTCCAATGAAGGAGTAGAACCATCTCAAGGAGGATCAGAAGAAACGGACAGCATGGGAGTTAAATATGAGTGTCACAGCAAAGGGTCTGAATACTTATGACCATGTGATATTTCACTTTTTCTTCTTTTTAATAAATTTGCAAAAATTTTGACATTTCTGGTTTTTACTGTCAAGATGGGGTGCTGAGTGTACATTAATGAGAAATAAAATGAACTTTTTTGATTTTAGCAAATGGCTGCAATGAAACAAAGAGTGAAAATTTAAAGGGGTCTGAATACTTTCCGTACCCACTGTATAAAGTGTTTTGGTAGACCAAACATTGCAGGAGTAAAAAGAGGTGAATGAGAAAAAAAATCTGGAAAGTAAAACAGCTCATATTGTTCAGTGGGTAATGATGTCACCACTCTAAAGGCCCCTCCATAGACACCCAAACAAATTGCTGAAATTTCTGTAAAGTTCATAAGGCTTCGACTGTCACTTTTTGAAAATGTATCAGATATCAATAAATACCTAGTAATACCTGATGAGTAATACCTGAATAGTCCAGGGTCTTTAAAGTTTTATTTTTTTTCTCTAGCTCAGAGTGTCCTGAACTAGTTAACTGTTAAAGCAGAGTGGGCTTGAAGAGGATTTAAAACTTTCTGCATTCATTTTAAATGGCAAAACTGAAATTCATTAAAAGTTAAATATTTTAAAAAAATTATAAAAGTAATAGCATAATTCTCCAAAAAAAAAGCTGAATGTTTTGATATCAGAATGGTTGCTGTAGCACAAATTATGCAGGAGTTAAAAACACAGAGAAGGATAACAATAATGTGAATGCTGTTAATCATTCACATTAAATACAAAAAGATATCATAAAAAGCATTTTATACATTTACAAATTTTATGATGAATTTTATGATGACATTTCAGCTTATGTCTGGTCACTTGTTATTGTCATTCACATTGTGTGTGCAAATAGTCTTTTCAGTATCCTGTCTGGCCAAAGGTTAGGTCATGCAGAACTTATTTGTAAGAGGATGTATCATTTAAGCGTAAACCAAAGATGCATGGTTGAATTAATTATATCATTTGCATGCATGTATTTGCTTGTAACCCCATGTGATTTTACAACCAAATTGGTACCTCTTTGCCATCATACATAGGTGGTTCCCGTAGCAAAACTTTAATAAAAATTTTAAAAAAAACAATAACTGTTGAAAAGTTCACAAGTGGTGGAACTTGTAAATGGCTCTATGGAAACAACAGAGTAACCCACAATCAGATACTATTTCTATACTTTGACCAACATAAAATGGAATCATGATACAGCTCAGATACTGGATACATTGCATATCTATGATACACCATGATAAATGTTTAATTGAAGAAGTTTTTTTTTTAATGAGGCAAAATCCAACAAGTATCTATCCAGCTGCTGCACTGTGGTGTCACTGTGAGTGTGGAAGTGCCAATTTAATTAATTATTTCTCTGATTTACTTTTCCATATCTGCCATTTTTCCTCTGTGGCTTTCTTTTATTGAGATTTAACAATGTTTTAATTGGAAAAAAAGTAACAAGAAATAATTGTATTAATAACTGTATCATATGTAATGTGTACAATTTTTTCTCTCTTATCAGTTGTCTTTTCTTATGTTTGTTAGTTCACATTATGTAAATAAAAAGTTAAAAAAAAAGAAAAAAAATTGTATCATAATTGTATCAGGATGGTATCTTACAGAGTGATGTATTTGTACATAAAGACACACTAGAGGAGTTATTGCAGTGGCTAAACACATTATCAAGTAAATAAAGTTCTTGAGATCTTTGTCTTAAAAATTTCAGGAGTAAACTCTTGGTGAATGTGCTTATTAATTTTTCTGACAAGAGTTAGATAAGAAGATTAATGAGAAAATGCTGCTCCCTCATTCATTATGCTACTGCAGCTATAGACTTTTTCACATTTATGTTGCTGTAAATAACTGAAATAAAACATTGTTTTTACCATGTAAATATATATATATTCTTTTTCCTTTGGACCTAAATAATCTAGCTTTTTCCTTTGTTTCTAGTCTTTATGGTCAATTGCTTCAGCCACTTACTGGCAGAGCCACTTTTTTTTAACAAACCCATATGAGAGTGGTATGAATTCTCTCACGTAACTCACAAGAAAGCAAATGTGTGTATTGTATAAAATGTAATGTTTTCTTGAATTTGGGGGGGGGGTCTTACAGTAGTTTTCATTTGTATTTCTTTTAATTAGTAAGCAAAATCCCATGAAGTTTTTGCTGTTTTAACTTCATTGCTAGACAACTATTCAATCGACCACGTCTAAAAAAAAATCTATTTCTGGGTTTGGGTTTAAAAAGCTTTTTTTTTGTTTGTTTGTTTTTTCTCTGCAAATTGTACCACACACGAGAAAAAGTTCACGATATTGTCAAGCCACAGTGTCAACATGATCAACATGATCAATACATGCTCTGGTTTATCCTACCAGAGCATGAACAAGGTCTCAGTGCAATTTCATGGGCACCAGTAAGCCAAGATAAAACAAAGTACAAGATGCTACATCTTTACTACAACCAGGATATCTCCCTTTTCCCCCTTAATTTGTCATGCTTGATCTAAACCGCTTACAATATTTGGTGGGTTACCATTGCATTTGCTACACACACTGAAGAGGATGAATCCAAATTACTTTTGATTAATTTCCAGAATGTTGCTTTATTACCAAATACTTGCAAAGATAATAATATCCAGTTACTTTTCATGGCTTTGGTGCTAACTGAAAAATTAATAAGATGAATTTGCTTTACAGCAACATTTTATCATTATGACTTGATCACATTAGCAAACTGATTTAGATCAAAGCATTGCTGTGCTCATGGAAAAAATATTGAGCTCTGAAACCAAACTGATTTTCTGGGATTTATTGACAGTAAAGAGTAAACCTTTGCAAAGGGATTAATACAGCATGAACAGTATTCACACCAGCACTGACCAAAGAACAAAAATAATAACAGCTCCTTTATACAAGATTGTGTGGATACGATCTTGTTCTTGTTAGCTGTACAGAGTTCCAGTTCCCACCACCATGTAGCATCAGCATGATAATAACCTGTATCATGACCTTGGACACAGCTTACATTTTAGTTGTTTTCTCATCTTCGCACACTTGGTCTTTGTACAAGAAAATTACAATTACATACCCAAGAGGTACACAGAGGTTATTAGAGTTGAAAAACAAATTTTCCATTACAATGCACAGCCTTACTAAGCTGACAGTTTGGACATAGGTCCGTGTCTTGTAATTATTAACATCATAAAACCTACTTCCAAAAGTTCTTAAGGAACTTTTTTTTTCTATAAATTTAGTCCTTTAAACCATTTATGGAGGTAAGTTTATTAAATAGCCTACATGTACTGTAGCAAAGAAAGTCGTCGCCAAGTTATCTTAATATGCTGTAGATACCTTTGTTAGCTCTGCTGCTCGTTGAATTTAAAACTTTAAACATGATTGTTTCTACTTGGCTAAAGGGAAAAATCCTGCACTTTTAAAAGTTTAAGGCATTAAAAGTGCTTAATCATGATGACTGTTAAACCCTGTGAGCATAGATCACAGGGAGCTGAGTACAGCAGCTGTTTAAATGCTTTTGCATACTGATTTGTGAAAAATCCCCCAACCATTCATGTTTTTCCTTTCCATGTACATAGAAACGATGAGGCTTAATAATCAGTGTCTCACAACTATCTTAGAGTTTACATCAAGATGGCAAACACTCATATTTATTTATCATTTTCTTGCTTTTCTGTCTTGACTGGGAACGGTTCTTCATGCTCAGAGTCAAGGTACAGACTCAGAGTTTCAGCAAGAAGGTGACCATTTGGTAGGTGGACTTTCATCATGAGATATCAAAAGCCATCTTCTCCTCCAGATAAGTTTGATAAAGCTCTGATAAATCTGAGTTGATATTTTCTGAAGTTGAAACTACTGTAGAGTAGCAAGTGGAACAAATACTACATTAGTTTGACTATGTCAAATCACCCATGTATGTAAAGGAATCCCAAAAATCATATTGTTATTTGAGTTTTCACAAACAACGATGCTGCTTAAAGGACAAATGGAAAACTTGGACAAATAATATATAATATAATAATATAATATATAAAGCCACACACAAACAAATAAATTACAATAATAGTAGTAAATTCCACTCCCAACTGTTCTGTCTCTGTCCATAGTAAAGCCTTTGAGCTCTGTTTAGATACACACAATTCAATAGGTATTGTTACATTTGTCTCATTAGTCATTAGTCAATAGTTTCACTTAACCTAGGAGTTACCCACACTAGCACGTAAGTCCAGTGAGTCCAATGAGTTCACGATGGATGTCATTCAATTCAAAGTGTTACAGCAGGATTTGTTATTACTGATGTAAATGTTTTAACTACCATGGCTTTAATAAAAAAAAATTGCAAACATTTTTTTTTAAATTAAATTTTTTTTTTAAATTGCAATTTCTCTGTTACTCTTTTAATAGGTGAGTCATGGATCTTCCCCTCTTTCATATCTACACTTCATCCCAACATCTATACCAGAAGACAGCATCTTTTTTGTTTTTCTGTCATATGTGCTGGATCTCGTGTTTTGTATGCAATCAATCTTTGTATTTATAATTTCTTCAACATAAGGATTCTTGAAAGCGAAATTTGATGACATAGTTTTCAGTCTCTAATACAGATGTTAATGTTCAAATAGTCAATGGAAAGCAAATCCATTTGCTAATCTGTTTACCTTTCAAAAGTTGCCTTGCTAAGTCTAGTCTAAAAAAAATAGCTCAAGAAATGGCTTAAGTCTACAACTTTATCGACCACATCCTAATACTGACTTTGATCATATTATGGTGCCTCTTTTCCTTTGCCT
Source organism: Pterophyllum scalare (assembly GCA_024447675.2). Classification (NCBI taxonomy): domain Eukaryota; kingdom Metazoa; phylum Chordata; class Actinopteri; order Cichliformes; family Cichlidae; genus Pterophyllum; species Pterophyllum scalare. The sequence continues at coordinate 52,197 of JAMQGT020013233.1, read as the reverse complement.
TGTTTTTCATAAGAAAAGACAAAGGGGCCAGAGCAGTAAGCCTCTGGATCCTCCTGTTGATCTCCATGATTATCATCTTTGGCACCAAGTCAATGCTTCATTGTGGCAAGTACACCCAGATGATTACTGGATGTACATCAGTGAGCAATAATTGTTGAACTGTGAATTTACATTGCCTGAAGATCCGAGAGGCAACCTTTATGAGTCTTGAGTTAGTAATGAAAAATTTTGCCTCTGATTGCAGCATTATTTGTGCAGGACTTTTTAAGGCTTCCATCCAAATAATTTTACATGTTTCCCACATTTGCACAAAAATGTAACCAGATATGTCAATTCTCAGTGGGGAAAAAAGTTTTAACTCTGAAAATGAAACGTACTTAGAAACAGTTGTGATTACTAAATTTAACTATGTGCATATAAGGCTGTTGGTATACATGACAAATATAGATGTGCAAAATTCAGTGTAAACAGTGAATCATATCTCTCTACATTAAATGACAATTAATGATTCAACAAATACATAAAATGTGTGTGGTTTTCCACTGAGATTATTGTAGTACCAAACTCCCCACATGGTTTTGTAACACTGATGATTGGACACAGTAATGGATGAGTGTGTCCAGCCTTTTGGTACTGTATGTCTAATCCACCTTTCTCTGTTTATCAGCTCCACAGTTTGAGAGCCTCATCCCTTCGGACCAAGCGGAAAGAGGAATTCCACCCTTCAACCACACCTGAATTCAAATTCAGGTTACAGTTCATCACGTTCATCTACTGAGTGACTGCAAATTTCCTCTTTCTGTCATGGTCCCTAGGTTGTTGACCCAGAGTTCTGAGTTAGTCTGGGTATTGAGTTTTTTGATTTTGGGTTTGAAATTATTTTTGTTCTAGTTCCATTTCTTGGCCTTTGATTAGAATGATATTCTTTAGTGCTTCTGAGCATACATGTCAAGTCTCCCGTTTTGGCTGGGAAACTATCTTCTTTTACCCCTCTGTCCCTCCGTCCTCCCGTATTAGTATTTTCCCATAAATTTCCCGTATTACAGTATAATATAATAATTTTTAAAAAGCATTCCTGCGCCTCTCCAAACTGAATTCTGTCACTAGCCTCACAAGAACTGCGACCTGCAGTAGCCTGGGTGGCAGTTCTCGCGAGGTTAGTGCCAACAGCAAGAACAAACTCGGAACAACAACTGGACCTCGGTTGGGCTGGTGGGACGGCTTGCAGCGGGTGGCAGAAAATTTCCCTTATTTTTATATACTTTGGAACTGAGTCGAATCGATTCTGTTGGCCTGCGAGGAACGGGTTGTTCTTCATCTCAGCAGCTCATGACTGTGCGGTAGGACAAGTGTGTGCTACCGCAAAAGAACCTTGTCTCCTGGAACTGGAGTGACTGATTTGACTAATTTGACTGATTTGAATGACTTGACTAACTGTTGCCGGCCAGATTGAGTTAAGTGAACTCAGTGACTCAAGGACCATTTTATTTTTGTTTTCACTATTGATGTATATTTTATGTTATATTCTTTTCTCTGTTGTTATTCAGTATACATACAATATACAAGTTATGTTTACTACCTGTGGCTCCATGCATTCTGTGTGTGTCACTCACTACCCTAACCCTCCTAGAAACCTAGAATCTGGTCCAACACAAAGGTTGCTTATCCATAGGATATATATTTTTTCTATACGTGCTACAGTGTTTTCTTCAGTTCTCTGTTGCGTTGTCGTCTATGGCTTCCTGCCTGCTGTGTGCTCTCCTGTCTATCTGTATTTATCTCAAATTAAGTAAAATTCCTATTTTGTTCTATTGGCTCCTGTCTAGCTCTCTAAGTCCTATGTGTCTAGCAATAAAGCTGAAGTTAAATTGAAATCCTGTCTCGAGTCCATATGCTTTTGCATATGGATTTGTGAAATTTCATTCAACCATTTCTAGGGGTGTATTAATCGCTCATACACTACCACGTACATGGAAATGATGGCAGAGAAAAAACAACGTCACCAGTGTATCACATGTTACTAAAGGCAGAGGCAAATCTTGGTAGAGTGCACATCAGATCAGTAAGAGAGCTGCAACAATGAAACATTTTCTTGTTTCTTTGTGTTTGCTCGGAACATTTCTACATGCCTGCACTCAACGTGCTGTCTCAGTGTCAGAGTTTCAGCAGGAAGGAGATTATCTGATAGGTGGACTTTTTGACATCCATTATGGCAGCGGCCAAGCATATCATGAAAGACCAGAAGTCATGGACTGCTCCACGTAAGTTTTATGATAAATCTGGTTGGCTGTCCTTGCAAGGTATTTATTCTGATCTGTGTCCTTAATCAGTAGAATTTAATTTGTAGCATTCATGTCTCCACAGTATTATCTGACCTTTACAAATAGTAATGTTTAAAGTACTGAATTATAGCAAAACTACAGAAATGTGAAGTTTTAAAGCAACATTTCATATTCTTAGAGTTAATCCTGCTGTCCTGTCTTCTTGTTCTCAGTAAACCACTCACAATTGCAAGTTATCGGAGATTTCAGTTGATGAGATTTTCTGTTGAGGAAATCAATAACTCTACCATCTTATTGCCAAATGTAACTCTTGGCTATGAAATATTTGACCACTGCTCAGATAGCAGAATTTTCCAAGTATTTTTAAATTAATCTCAGTTAATGGCTCAATCCAACCTTGGGCTCAAAGACAAAAACCTCTGCCTAAAGTAATATCAGTGGTTGGTCCTTTTGCCAGCAACTCAATCCCTGACTGCAGCTCCACTATTCATGGTAGATCTTGTTCCTATGGTAGTTCTTAACAAATAATGTGATGAAAACAGTAATATTGATAGAGTACAGTGTAATTGTTGTCAATTCTTTCATTTGAAGCACTTTTTAATTTTTATTGTCTCAGAAAATTAAATTCTTCTTGTTACTCTTTTAACAGATTGGTTACGCAGCTGCTAGTTCTGTGTTTTCAAATAATGCAAAATACCCATCATTCATGCGTACAGTGCCTTCCAATAAAAGCATGATCGAAGTGATTGTTAAGATTTTGCAAAACTTCAGCTGGCAGCTGGGTTGCTTTCCTTAACAAGGTGGTGAGTGATTATGGCATCGATGGTCTCGAATCTGTTGACATAAATATATGATTAAGGACTCTGAGATCTGCCTAGCATTATCACCCAAGCCACGTCAATGACAACACTGATTACTCATCAAATATTTAAAACAAATGGAGGCACAGCAGATACGTGTCATAATCGTTTTTGCGCCAGACAAAACTGCTGAAGCTTTCATTGAGTCAGCAATACTACTGAATATCACAAACAAAGTGTGGATCGGAGAGCGTTCATGGGCCTTAAACAAGCAGCTCCCCAAAATACAAGGAATCAAAAACATTGGAACCATCCTTGGGGTGTCTGACCCCAGTAGTGACAATACCTGGTTTCAGTGATTTTATATATTCTTCTGAAGTCCACACTCATTATGAAAATGCAGAGCAAGACATATTTTGTAATCAGAAATGTAACTGTAGTTGCCTGAAACCTGAGGAAATCCTTGCTGCAGTTACCCATCATTCTCTTTGCCAGTTTATTCTGCCATATATGCCATTGCTCATGCCTTACACAATACCTTACAATGTGGAGCTGGCAATTGTAATAACAATATCACAGTGTACCCACACATGGTAAGTATACAATCATTTATTTAATTCATCCTGAGAATTCAGTTTTTATTTGTGATGACTGTAGCTACTGGTAATTTGTAGAGGGCAGACTGAAAGGAGTGTAGTGTTTTCTGGCTAGAGCAGAACAATAATGAGGAAAAATATTTATGACTATGAGGCAAAACTGATTAGTAATAGTATATTAATATTTTGAAAACAATATGATAACCTGCTAGCTGTAAAACAGTACTATATATGCATTAGAATTTTTATATACTGGCTTGTGGTTGTACCCTCATAATGATAAGGTAATACTGGTTGATGCTTTAACATTTAATGATATTATTACTAAATTATAATTAATCCTTCCCTATGTTCCAAGCATTCTTCTTTGTTTGAAGGTAGCAGTGTAAATATTCTGTTTAATGTTGTTGACTTATCTGCCTGTAAATACCACTGGTAGTTTCTGTGTAATAATCAGAAATCAGGGGCTGCAAAATGCACAACTGCTGAATGATGATCTAACTTCAAATCATAGTTCACAAAAGATTTATTGATGAGCAAATACAAGAAATGGTGGCTCCAAAATTTATTCAACTTAACATGAAATAATCAGCAAACATTAATGTACAGTTTTCCCTGACAGCAAAATAATAACAACTACTTTGTATTTTGCAGCCCTGATTCATGGTCATTACACAGAAATTACCACACCTCTCTGAGTAATGAAAACATAATATTTGCACTTTTATCTTCAAATGAAGAAGAATGCTGGGAGACTTACAGTATTATGCGGTTACTGCCACACTGCCAAAATATAAAAATGCAACTATGCAGATATTACCATTTTATTTCTAACAGGTTATCATATTTTTACTAGAATTGCTATTACTAAATGGTTACTTGGATGTTTACTTTGGTAATTAAGTGGTAATAACTTGCTATTTCCCCCAATTATTCCTTTGTTGTTTACACCTTATTACACTATTACTACCACACCACTGCTGACAGAAAATGCTATCCATGTTTCTAAAATGTTAAGACAGGGAAATACTTACCACTGTTTTGAATTCCCTCTTTAAACAATAGTCTGTAAGTTCTTTTTAACCTGAGATAAAGTGCTGTTGTAATTCTGAAAGCAAAATATTTTCCAATTGTTGCTGTGTTTTTCATTTCATATTTTTCAGATTTTTCAGTGGGTGAACTAGCTATATATTTTTCTTTGCAAAGAGAGAGTTAATGGATATAAAAATTTTCTCTGCATACACCAGGTTCTGGCTGAGCTGAAGAAGTCAGACTTTACACTTTTAAACCAAAGTATTCACTTTGATGACAACGGAGATATAAAGGATGGATATTTTTCTGTAGTTTTCTGGAATAACAGTGGTGATGCACAGGAGGTCGGATTTTATCAGTTTAATACAACAGTCCAGTTCTTCATAGATAACAGCAAAATTAAGTGGTACACTGATGGAGAAGTAAGTTATTGTTTTGTTTTTTATTATTATGACTATAACATGTAGTTAAATATAATATATGAAGAGTGTTTGTTTGTTTGTACAAAGAGGTTTTAATAGTAACACAGTCAAAACACAGTTTCAGGAACCTCAGCCACTAGTGGTAGGTTGCTTGCGACAATCATTCTGGGATGTCTAAATGATGTGACTTTTTTTTGTTTTTTTACAAAGCATCTTTTCTTATGCCATGTAGACTCAATAACTCTTACTTGTCCCTCATCTGTCTCCACCCTTCATATAAGTGTTTTCACTTATTTAACATGTTGTTAAATAAATGTCTTGTACAGGTTCCTACTTCCTTATGTTCCCCAGAATGTCCTGTAGGATATATAAGAAAACCAAACGGAATCCAGACTTGCTGCTTCACCTGTGAAATCTGTGCAAATGGAACTTACGTCAACATCACAGGTAAATTATTATGCAATGGGAGGAACAAGATTGTTTTATGTGAGGAATCTTGGAGTCATTTTTGACCAGGATATGTCCTTCAACGCACACATTAAACAAATAAGTAGGACTGCTTTCTTGCATTTGTGCAATATCTCAATAATTAGGAACATCCCGTCTCAGAGTGACGCTGAAAACCTAATTTATGCATTCATTTATATCTCTCAATTGCATAGAATTGAAACCACATATAACAGAGCAATAATTCTTTTTGCATATAAGACCAGAGAATTTACACTTACATATCATGCATTCAACGTGTCCCAGAGTGCTGTATCCGTCCACTAATGGGTTAGCAGAAATCGCATTAAAAAAGCGCGGACAAAAAAAACGTACTCCATGCACGTTACTGTTTTCATTAGCATGTACAGCTATGGCATTTCTGTATCTAGCATAATATGTAGATACAAAAAATGGTTTTCAATTTCTTTGTGGGTTACTGCACTTTTTAGCTACTTTCTGTAGGTACTATGGAGTTCCTTCATACTCTTTATTATAATTAGGATTCTGAAGATTCTATTGATGTATAGTGTGCGGACATATTCCACAAGATGGTACTACAGCATGTATAAATGTAAAGATATGGTCTGGTGGACTTTTTCTCTTATAAGTCATAAAGGTTTAAAGACCTCATAGTACTGTATCACACCAATAGAATACTTTGCTCTCAGACTGCTGGCTTACTTGTGGTTCCTAGGATACTTAAGAGTAGAATGGGAGGCAGAAACTTCAGCTTTCAGCTCCCCACTCTGCATTTAATCATTAGTTATCGTTAATCTCTGGCTCTCTTCCACAGCTCGTCTTTTGTCCTGTCTCCGTCCCCTCACCCCTAACTGGTTGCGGCAGATGGCTGCCCCTCCCTGAGTCTGGTTTTACCGGAGGGTTCTTTTTGTTAAAAGGGAGTTTTTCCTTCCCACTGTTGCCAAGTGTTTGCTCATAGGGGGTCGTGTTGTTTGTTCGGTTTTCTCTGTAATTATTGTTTGGCTCTTACCTTACAATAGAAAGTGCCTTGTGGTGACTATTTGTTGTGGTTTGGTACTACATAAATTAAAAAGTAATTGAATTTAATTGAATTTTTATGGTTCGTTGGTCGATGTTTGAAGGCTTAGAGGGTTGAATAGACTTTTTTTGGGGGGGGGGGTTTAATTTACTAGACACAGGTATGTGCATAATGGATATATGTTTGTGTCACATGGTTTTAAAATTACACTCTTATCCTTAAAAACTCAATGAAGCACTGTTTCTTCAATAGTATTAAAATATAAAATATTGTTACAGTTATCTCAGAGGTAATGAAAGTTGTTAAATGATACAAGCAAACTGTACACAAAAATCTGAAATATTTCAAATATAAAGCTATTTTTATTTATATTGTGTATCTTGTAAAATAGAGAACGCCTGCATCAAGTGTAAGGACATCGAATGGTCTGAAAAAGGAAGTACATCATGCAATCTGCGGGCTGTGGAGTACATGCCAGATACAGACATTGTGGCTATACTGATCTTCATAGCAGCCTTTGCCTATGTGGGCATGACATTAGCCATGTCTGTTCTCTTTTCCATCAACTACGACACACCTGTCGTCAGATCTGCTGGCGGACCAATGTGCTTCTTAATTTTAGGCTGTCTCAGTCTGTCTAGTCTTAGTGTATTCTTTCATTTTGGTAAACCCACAGTTTATCTCTGTACCTTGAGGTATTTACCATTTCTCTTATTCTACACTGTTTGTCTGTCATGTTTTGTTGTGCGCTCTTTTCAGATTGTTTGCATTTTCAAAATAGCAGCCAAGGTCCCCAAGCTCCACAGCTGGTGGATAAAATATCATGGACAATGGCTGGTCATTACTGTTGTATTTGTCACTCAAGCAGTTTTCCTTGTTGTTGGATATTCTTGTGAACCTCCCAGCCCCTATAATGAAACATCATGGTACCCCGACAAAATCATACTTAGCTGTGGCATCAGCCTCAGAGCATCTACAGCTCCTGTAGTTTTACTTTCATCAATATCCATTCTTTGCTTCATTTTCTCCTACATGGGCAAAAACCTCCCTAAAAACTACAATGAGGCCAAAGCAATAACCTTCTGCCTCCTCCTGCTGATCCTCACTTGGATCATTTTCACCACAGAGAACATGCTTTACCGTGGAAAGTACATACAGTCTCTTAGTGCTCTGGCAGTACTCTCCAGCCTCTACTCCTTTCTGTTGTGGTATTTCCTCCCAAAATGTTACATCATTATTTTTCAGCCCCACAAAAACACACAGCAGTACTTCCAAGGTCTCATTCAAAATTATACCAAAACAATTAGTCAGTAGCTGCCTTCAGGAAATGTGTCAGTCACTACAGACAGAGAAGTGATCATTTTACAGGTGCCCATCACTGTTCTCATGGCAAATCTATTTTGAAATGTATGTACAAGAACATGCTTGAAATTACCTAAAAACAAAAATGAATCAAAATTTATAATCAGAAATTTGTTTTATATTCTAAAGAGCCTTTACCTAACTGATATCTGTAGTCATTGTGTGTAGCATTTACAAGATTAAATAAGTTGTTTTGGGTTGTGGTGTTTATTTATACATATCATATTAAAGAATAAATGTATGCATGTAGGGCACTTCTCTTATAAGATAAGCTATGTGGCGCATAACCGCAGACACCTGGGTGGCAGTGGCATAGTGGGTAGGTGCTCACCTTGCAGCCGGAGGGTCGTGGGTTCGAGTCCCTATCTGAGTGTGTGCTGTCATTGTGTCCCTGGGTGAGACACTTAATCCACATTGTGGTTGGAGGGGCCATAGGTGTGAATTGGCACACTTCTGTTAGACTGCCCCAGGGCAGCTGTGGCTACATTAGTAGCATACCACCACCAAGTATGATTGAGGTGTAAATGAATGGTGCACAGAATTGCAAAGTGCTTTGACTACCGTGAAAAGCTCTATATAAGTCTAAGGCATTATTATTACCTGTCTCCTCTTGGCTGGGTGTTATGGAACGTACCTTTCGTTGTATACTTGTGTACAATGATAATAAAGTTGAATCTAATAAGATGTATTTATTGTCATTGCACAATACAGTGACATTTTGTAAATAACTTCTTAGCTGATTGTTTAATTGATTATCTAAATAATTCTAATGAAGCGGCAATTTTATGTATCTGGTAGATTTTTCATGATCTTGCAAGAGAAGCATTTTTGTCATCCATAATAAAAATAAACTTCATTAATCACAGAATTTTGCAGTGTTTTGCATTCTTTAGAAAGAACTGTTTGAATTGCCATTGCTCATTAATTTTTTGGCACTAGTTTTTAAATTTTTTGAATTTATATGCATTTCCATCACCTTGAAGAATTAGGTAAAAATAATTAAATTTGGTTGGTGAATACAGACTTTTGGGTAGATTCACTTTGTTAATTTAATACACCTGACACTGCTTTATATTAAACTAAAACAATGAAGCTTTAGTTTTTGTTTTCTGTCCTTCTGCTTTTGTTGTGGAAAAAAAGTGACAACTCAGATTTAGTTTGACACTGTCTTTACATTACTTCCCAGGAAATGTTTGTGTAAATAAAAAATGCACCCCAGAGCCCGATTGTTTAGACATCTATTATGGCATGTATATATACTGTTGCTTCAACTTAATTAAAAAAAAAATAGGCTAAGTGCCTATTTTCTCCAATGGTCCATTGTTCTGCAACATTTTTCAGGTGGATGGAAAGTTTAAAAGTAAGATCCAAATGAATGCCAGCAGCTGGATTTCCCATAGAGGTTACTCAGTAATACTGCGGAAAATTATAGCTGACAGCAGTAACCATCCCATTTAAATTATTTGGACCACCTGAATTAATGAATAATAAACCTTTCGGTCAGATATGACATTGCTAAATATGCGTGTATTTGTGATCTTAAAGAAGATAGTCCACATGCATGGACATTTACTTGTTCTTTATAGCTATTATTTGATCAGAGATCCAATGGAAGAAATCAAGAACACTACCTACCTACTGCAAAATGGACCTCAGCTATATTTGAGCACTGTTCAGATACACACGATTCACATTTGTCATTAGTCAACAGCTTCATTTAAACTAGGAGCTACCCACACTAGCACGTAAGTTCAATGAGTTCATGGTGGATGTCATTAAATTAAAAAAATTTACAGCAGGATTCCTTATTACTGATATAAATATTTTAACTACTGTGACTTTAATGCCAAAAAATAAAATAAAATAAAATAAAATAAAATAAAATAAAATAAAATAAAATAAAATAAAATAAAAGTAGTGATTTCTCTGTTACTCTTTTAACAGGTGAGTCATTGATCTTCCCCTCTTTCATATTTGCACAAAAATGTAACCAGATATGTCAATTCTCAGTGGGGAAAAAAGTTTTAACTCTGAAAATGAAATGTACTTAGAAACAGTTATGATTACTAAATCTAACTATGTGCAAATAAGGCTGTTGGTATACCGGACAAATATAGACATGTGCAAAATTCAGTGTAAACAGTGAATCATATTTCTCTACATTAAATGACAATTAACGATTCAACAAATACATTACATAAAATGTGTGTGGTTTTCCACTGAGATTATTGTAGTACCAAACTCCCCACATGGTTTTGTAACACTGTAAAATTGCATGGCTTTGTTTTCCTTAACTGTCAGTGTTTAGCTCTATCTCTTAAACTGGATTGCCAAACAAACATACCAGTTTCATCGGGTTCAGGTATAAAACTTTGCTCAGATATAAATTCAGCTTTTAATAAATACTGATCTCAAACACAAATGCTTAGCTATAATTTTTTGTGATAAATCAAAAGGAATTCTATTTTACACTTGTGTCTTAAGATTGAAATATATGAAGTGATGCATCTCAAAAACATAATTTTACACAGAGCAATAGGTCTGGGATTTGTCCAGCAATGCCATAGTTTGATTGAGTGACTTTGATAAAAAATATAGATGTAATGATGCCGATGATGATGATGAGGAGGAGGAGGATGCAAGAAATACAGAAACCTAGAAAGCATAAGTGGGAGGAATAAATTGCCCATTGTGAATTTATTATCAAATTTCTGTACTAGAAGTGATCTGGCTCCTGGCCAGAAGAATTTAATCCATCCATCCATCCACTTAGTTAAGGCTATACTTTTGCTATTTTTCTTTTGTACCAGTGTGTTTGACAAACTAATACAAGTTTTTATACATTCATTTATTTGACAAGGAGAGTGCTCACTGATCAAGGGAAAAAAAGGTTAGCTTAGTTTCTGTTGTGTCTGTTCAATTATTAAAGGTTAGTAAAATACCAACGTAAAATTAGATCACAAATACATATCACAAATATCACATACAGATAATACATTATGTCTTTAGTAGCTGATGTCACTTAAGACTGAGGCTCACATTGCTCTCATATCCTTTATGGTTGGTGCTAAGACACAGAGAGAGCATAAGAGAAAAAGAAGTTAAGAGGTACATTAATATAATGAAAAGCAACCTATGTATCTCCTCTGACTTGAAAAATATGAAGACTATAAGAGAAATGTCTTAACTAACTTTCTTTACATACTGCCATTGGCACTGGATTGGATAAGTAAGAAATGGAGAACTGTAAAAAGACAAGGAACACACTGCAGTATCTAAAAACATTAATTAATAACAGCATCTAAGAAAATATAATATAACAACAATAGGTACACTTTCAAGAATCAAGTAAAAAAACATGTTGGGATAAAGTGCAAATAAACAGATGATTGTTATTACTCATAATTCAACAAACTATTAGTATATAACTGAGTCTATATGAAAAAATGTCAAACTAATGATTATTGTCGGTTGTAAAGCAAGTTTGTCTGTAATATTTGGTGATATATGGTGTGATATTTGGTCTTAATGAGGATTCATAGTTGAAACTTAAAGTACCAGTCAAAAGTGTGTCCAAACATTTGACTAGTACTGTATTCTAATCCACCTTTCTCTGTTTATCAGCTCCACAGTTTGAGGGCCTCATCCCCTTCGGACCAAGCGGAAAGAGGAATTCCGCCCTTCAACCACACCTGAATTCAAATTCAGGTTACAGTTCATCACGTTCATCTACTGAGTGACTGCAAATTTCCTCTTTCTGTCATGGTCCCTAGGTCATTGACCCAGAGTTCTGAGTTAGTCTGGGTTTTGAGTTTTGTGATTTTGGGTTTGAAATTATTTTTGTTCTAGTTCTATTTCTTGGCCTTTGATTATGATGATATTCTCTAGTGCTTGTGAGTTTGTCTTGGGTCCTTCTTTTATGATAGTTCCTTTTCTGGTCCAGTCCGTCTTAGTATCTTCTCTGTCTCCTGCAGAGGTGGCAAGAAATGAGGTACAAATACTTCATTACTGTACTTGAGTAGATTTTTCAGGTATCTGTACTTTACTTGAGTATTTATTTTTCTGACTACTTTTTACTTTTACTCCCTACAATTTTACACAAATATCTGTACTTTCTACTTCTTACATTTTCAAAACAAACTCGTTACTTTAGGTTTAACGCGTCTGAGAGAAGTTTGCATTTCCGGTCAGTGCGCCATCAAACATCAAACAATCTGATCCTAAATGGAGGAATAATAGCATATAAAAGACAATCGTACTGGTGTAGCCTCCATCACATAGTACAAAGAGATTAAAGAGGCAACACCGTATAATTAATGTATCATTTATATCGCTATAATCAGGGGTTACAGGGGGCCGGACGGAGGGTCGATGTCCGTAAGTTGTGCTCGTGGTACTTCAGCGTCTTAGCTAGCGCTACTGAAGAGGAGCGAGCATAAATTGAGTAGGTGGCAGGAAATTTTAAATGCAACGTTTCTAAATGCTCAACAAATATCAGCACAAAAAGTGCCTGAAGTTTGTCACATAGTGTGTCTGCTAGCTAAAAGGTCCAGCTGCTGTATTTCCAGGGAGAGAAAAGAATTAGCAATAACTTCACTCAGATGGAGAATTATGTAAGAAAGCAGACAGGAGAGGAAGAAAATAGCAGCAGCAGCAGGTCAGCTGATCACAGCCTGCACACCAAGATAATTTACTGGATTTCACAATAGAAAGTTGTTATTCTTCTCCCCAAGCAGAGCCACTACAACTGATCTTAGGGTTCCTCCACCTTCTGAATCCCACTGTAACTCCTGAGTATCCTCATCTTTGTGTTTAGGTGTGGAGGCACAGTCACCCTCTACAATGTAGGACACAAATAATAGAGATGTTTTTAAATTCCCTTTCACAGTTTGTGTCCTACATAACAGATTCAAGCTGAGTAAGCACATTCGTTAGAATTAAAATTTAGATTGACCTCTTGCCCTATGATAGCTGGGATAGGCTCCAGCACCCCACGACCCTGAACAGGATAAGAGGAAGAGAGAGAGAGAGAATAATGTTTGTATTCTCATGTATTATTTTATATTATTACAATAATATATAATGAGGTTCATTTAGCGTTACAGAAAAATAGCAGGTAGAAATGTCCTCCAAAGAGCTACTTTTACTTTTTTACTTTGAGTATATTTTAGAGTCTGTACTTTTTTACTTTTACTTAAGTAAAGAAGTTGAACAAGTACTTAACTTTTACCAGAGTAGATTTTAACACAAGTACTTGTACTTCTACTTAAGTACAGAATGCCAATACTTTTGCCACCTCTGGTCTCCTGCGTGTATTGATCTGATCTTTGTCTTTGTTCACCTTCCTGCTCTTGTGTCAAGTTTGGATGTGTGTGTGTCTCAGTGGTAATCATATCCCATTTTTCTTTGACAGCGCCTGGTCTCCTATTTCCATGCATATTGTAGTTTTCTTTCCTGTATTGTTTCCTTCCCAGCTATTTCCACTTGTCCCTAATACCTTGTGTATATATTGTTTGTGTTTTCTTCAGTTCTCTGACGCATCGTCGTCTATGGCTTCCCGCCCGCTGTGTGCACTCCTGTAGGTCTGCATGTATCTCAGATTAAGTAAACTTCCTAGTTTCTTCTATTGGCTCCTGTCTAGCTCTGTAATTCCTGTGTGTCTAGCAATAAAGCTGAAGTTAAATTGAAGTCCTGTCTTGGGTCCTACATTGGTGTCCTAAACCTTCCTGCCACAGCGCACTGCATAACACTTTCAAAAGGCCTGTGTGGTCACATGCTAAATTGTGCAGGCATCATTTGTAAAAGAAGGTGGTCATTTAATATTAACCAATGATAATGTGGTGAATTACTGTTTTGTGTGTATTGTTGCTCTATCCTGTGTTTAATCTAATAACAACAAATCTCTCCTTAGTGAGATCATACCAAGCACGAATTTCTTCCAAAGAACTAGTTCATTTTGACACATTTCCCACAGTGGGAGAGGCTGCTTGTTAATAGCTTTATGGTGCTTTAATCATTACAAAAGACAACTGCAAACACAAATAACAAAAACAGTTTCATGTATGCAATGAAAATTATTTGAAGGTGTAAGTAATGGTTTGGTGATAATATAACAGGGTCTAAAAATATAGTTGCAATTTTATAGTGGCTCAATTTTAATGCCTAAGAGGCCCTTTAAAGAAAGGTAAAGCTGAATAAAGCCATAATGCTTTTGAATCAGTGCCTTCCAGCATGTTAGAATCCCAGCTTTGGTTGCCCAGAAGAAAAATATAAAGTTATGTAAATCCAGTCCTACAAGAGATCTGGCCATCTTGTTTATGGATTCCAGATGGAGTTCCAAATATAACAGTCTAGTTTTGAATACAAGGAGATGTTCTCAAGGTATCTTTATCTTTTCTCATATCTGCCACAGGAGTAAATTAAAAGTTCAACTAAATGTCTCATGTTTTTGAAAGGAAGGACATCAGTGTAGTTTAAAATGATTACCTTGTGAGAAGCGTTTGCTTGCGATGCTTGTTCAACTTTGTGCTGAGACCTTTGCATACTGATTTGTGAAATTTAACTCAACCATTTCTAGGAGTGTATTAATCACCCAGGCATTGCCACATGCATGGAAATGATGGCAGAGAAAACAACGTCACCAGTGTATCACAAGTTACTAAACGCAGAGGCAAATCTTGGTAGAGTGCACATCAGATCAGTAAGAGAGCTGCAACAATGAAACATTTTCTTGTTTCTTTGTGTCTGCTTGGAACATTTCTACATGCCTGCACTCAACGTGCTGTCTCAGTCTCAGAGTTTCAGCAGGAAGGAGATTATCTGATAGGTGGACTTTTTGACATCCATTATGACAGCGGCCAAGCATATCATAAAAGACCAGAAGTCATGGACTGCTCCACGTAAGTTTTATGATAAATCTGGTTTGTTGTCCTTGCAAGGTGAAACTACTTACTTTGGAAAAGCCCAGTCCTAAAAACTGCTTATCAAAATTGCCGTATAGCATTTATTCTGATCTGTGTCCTTAATCAGTAGAATTTATTTTGTAGCATTCATGTCTCCACAGTATTATCTGACCTTTACAAATAGTAATGTTTAAAGTACTGAATAATAGCAAAACTACAGAAATGTGAAGTTTTGAAGCAACATTTCATATTCTTAGAGTTAATCCTGCTGTCCTGTCTTCTTGTTCTCAGTAAACCACTCACAATTGCAAGTTATCGGAGGTTTCAGTTGATGAGATTTTCTGTTGAGGAAATCAATAACTCTACCATCTTACTGCCAAATGTAACTCTTGGCTATGAAATATTTGACCACTGCTCAGATATGCAGAATTTTCCAAGTATCTTTAAATTAATCTCAGTTAATGGCTCAATCCAACCTTGGGCTCAAAGACAAAAACCTCTGCCTAAAGTAATATCAGTGGTTGGTCCTTTTGCCAGCACTCAATCCCTGACTGCAGCTCCACTATTTATGGTAGATCTTGTTCCTATGGTAAGTTATTAACAAATAATGTGATGAAAACAGTAATACTGATAGAGTACAGTGTAATTGTTGTCAATTCTTTCATATGAAGCACTTTTTACTTGTTATTGTCTCAGAAATTTAAATTCTCTGTTACTCTTTTAACAGATCAGTTACGCAGCTGCTAGTTCTGTGTTTTCAAATAAAGCAAAATACCCATCATTCATGCGTACAGTGCCTTCCAATAAAAACATGATCGACGTGATTGTTAAAATTTTGCAAAACTTCAGCTGGCGCTGGGTTGCTTTCCTTAACAGTGATGATGATTATGGCATCGATGGTCTCAATCTGTTCATAAATATGATTAAGGATTCTGAGATCTGCCTAGCATACACCAAAGCCCTCAATGACAACACCAATTACTCTCAGATGTTTAAACAAATAGAGGCACAGCAGATACAAGTCATAATCCTTATTGCTCCCAAAACAACCGCTGAAGCTGTCATTAAGTCAGCAATACTACTGAATATCACAAACAAGGTGTGGATCGGAGGACGTTCATGGGCCTTAAACAAGCAGCTCCCCAAAATACAAGGAATCAAAAACATTGGAACCATCCTTGGGGTGTCTGACCCAGTAGTGACAATACCTGGTTTCAGTGATTTTATATATTCTTCTGAAGTCCACACTCATTATGAAAATGCAGAGCAAGACATATTTTGTAATCAGAAATGTAACTGTAGTTGCCTGAAACCTGAGGAAATCCTTGCTGCGGACCCATCATTCTCTTTGCCAGTTTATTCTGCCATATATGCCATTGCTCATGCCTTACACAATACCTTACAATGTGGAGCTGGCAATTGTAATAACAATATCACAGTGTACCCACACATGGTAAGTATACAATCATTTATTTAATTCATCCTGAGAATTCAGTTTTTATTTGTGATGACTGTAGCTACTGGTAATTTGTAGAGGGCAGACTGAAAGGAGTGTAGTGTTTTCTGGCTAGAGCAGAACAATCTGCATTTGTGTGTATGGGATCATACAGTTTCAAAATATATTTAGAAAAAAGTTGGGACTAACCCTTTGTTTAATTAAAAATAGCATAGATAAATCAAATGGTGAAAAGCTTTTATCCCTCCATAATATAAATATTAATGCTGATGTCATGTTTTTGTGGCACGTTCCATTACAGCTTGGCAACAGTGTTGTAATGGTGGGATAAAAAGATAGAAAGGAAATGGCAAAAATATATAAATTACAAGTTATTACCATTTTATTGCCAAAGTAATGTCCAAATTGCATCCAAATAATTATCTTGTATCAACAGTGGTTATAGCTGAGTAATATTACATTGAAATTTATGTTATTGGGTAATAACAGGCGAGAAACTGGGAGTAATAATGAGGAATCAAATCTATGCCTATGAGACAAATCTGATTAGTAATAGTATATTAATATTTTGCTAACAATATGATAACCTGCTAGCTGTAAAACAGTAATATAGATGCAGTAGGTTTTTTTACATACTGGCTTGTGGCTGTACCCTCATAATGATAAGGTAAAACTGGTTGATGCTTTAACATTTAATGATATTATTACTAAATTATAATTAATCCTTCCCTATGTTCGAAGCATGCTTCTTTGTTTGAAGGTGTAAGTAAATTTTTAGTTTTCTTAATTAAAGACCAGAAGAGAAACGGTCTGAATGCAATGCAATGTTTATTAAAGACTTGCAAGTCGGAGCAGTTACAGGTAAACAACAAGGTTGCTTAGGAGAAGTGCTCAGTGAGGCAGTCTCACTGGCCATCTTTTATACACATCAAATGTCTACATGACATTACACAAGACCTCAAATAGACAATAACAGGATACAAATGAGGAAGCTCTACTCAGGTGTTATCCATCATGAACTCCAGATTAATAAATGTTTTTCACTTTTAGATACTATGAAAACTCTTCATTTTAAGCAAACATCACATTTCTCAACAACTGATGTCCTCATTAGGTACTGGTTCCTTTCTTCAGTCTGCCGAGGCTTCTGCATATTTCCCTTTTCTGGCAAACACTTCCTCTTTTCATACACACAGGGGCACAGAAAGTTCAACACAATGATACACATAATACAGTTTTCTTCTTAAAATCTTACTATCAGACTATATTCTTCTATTCTTAATACTATTTTAACTATGCTTCTTATTCTAACATTATTTTAACAGATTTCTTATTCAATACTTAATCACAAGCAGTAAAATACATTTCTCTTAATAACTATGCTATGTTATATTAAAGCTTGATTATGCATATAGTTAACATAAAAGATTACTACTTATCTAAATTTTCCTAACAGAAGGAAACAGTGTAAATATTCTGTTTAATCTTGTGAATTATTACCTGTAAATACCACTGGTAGTTTTTGTGTAATAATCCGAAATCAGGGCTGCAAAATGCACAACTGCTGAATGATTTCAGATCATAGTTCACAAAACATTTATTGATGAGAAAATGCAAGAAATGGTGGCTCCATGAATATGCTCTGATCACACAATATGGACTATGTAGGCAAGCATAAACAATAAATTGCTATACATTCTGACCAGACAGCAGTTCAGCTTAATTGCCTTTTACTAATAAAACAATTTCTCTGAAAATAAATTAGAGTTTACATTAATAATAACATTCAGTGTTCAACACCATTTTAACACTTATTAAAGACAATCTTTGGTTAAGGTTCATTGGGAAATTTATTGAACTTAACATGAAATAATCAGCAAACAATGTACAGTTTCCCTGACAGCAAAATAATCAGGGCATAATCACATGCATGCTTATATATATTTGAACTTATATATGCTTCATTTTCAAAACACACTTCAACAACTACCTTGTATTTTGCAGCCCTGATTCATGGTCATTACACAGAAATTACCACACCTTTACGGGTAATGAAAACATAATATTTGCACTGTTATCTTCAAATGAAGAAGAATGCTGGGAGACTTACCGTATTATGAGGTTACTGTCACACTGCTGAAATATATAAATGCAACTATGCAGATATTACCATTTTATTTCTAGCGAGTTATCATATTTTTACTAGAATTGCTGTGCTATTACTAAATGGTTACTTGGATGTTACTTTGGGAGTTAAGTGGTAATAACTTGCTATTTCTTAATTATTCCTTTCTTGCTTACACCTTATTCACCATTATTAACACACCTTTACTGACAAAAAATGCTATCCATGTTTCTAAAATGTTAGGAAAGGGAAATGCTTACCACTGTTTTGAATTCCCTCTTTAAACAATAGTCTATAAGTTTTTTTTTAACCTGAGGTAAAGTGCTGTTGTAATTCTGAAAGAAAAATGTTTCCTGGTTGATGCGGTGTTTTTCATTTCATACTGTTCAAATTTTTCATTTTTTTCTGTGTACTATCAATATATTTTTCTTTACAAAGACAAAGAATTAATTGTTTGCGTAAATTTTCTCTGTATACACCAGGTTCTGGCAGAGCTGAGGAAGTCAGATTTTACACTTTTAAACCAAAGTATTCACTTTGATGACAACGGAGATATAAAGGATGGATATTTTTCTGTAGTTTTCTGGAATAACAGTGGTGATGCACAGGACGTTGGATTTTATCAGTTTAATACAACAGTCCAGTTCTTCATAGATGACAGCAAAATTAAGTGGTACACTGATGGAGAAGTAAGTTATTGTTTTGCTTTTGATTATTATAACTATAACATGTAGTTAAATATAATATATGAAGAGTGTTTGTTTGTTTGTACAAAGAGGTTTTAATAGTAACACAGTCAAAACACAGTTTCAGGAACCTCAGCCACTAGTGGTTGGTTGCTTGCGACAATCATTCTGGGATGTCTAAATGATGTGACTTTTTTTTGTTTTTTTACAAAGCATCTTTTCTTATGCCATGTAGGCCCAATAACTCTTACTTGTCCCTCATCTGTCTCCACCCTTCATATAAGTGTTTTCATTTATTTAACATGTTAGGATGTTAATCATACTCTGGATCTTGTCCTGACATATGACATAGAAACTGAAGACCTAACAGTATTCCCTAAAAGCCCCCTTCTGTCTGATCATTTCTTAGTAACATTTACATTTACTTTAATGGATTATACAGCAGTGGGGAATAAGTTTTATTACAGTAGGAGTCTTTCTGAAAGTGCTGTAACTAAGTTTAAGGATCTAATTCCTTCATTATTATGCTCTTCGGTGCCATGTGCCAACACAGTGCAGAGCAGCTACCTAAACTCTGCTCCCAGTGAGGTAGATTATCTCATCAATAGTTTTACATCCTCACTGCGTATGACTTTAGATACTGTGGCTCCTCTGAAAAGGAAAGCCTCAAATCAGAAGTGTCTGACTCCGTGATATAATTCACAAACGCGCAGCTTAAAGCAGATAACAAGTAAGCTGGAGAGGGAATGGCGTCTCACTAAACTAGAAGATACTCATTTAGCCTGGAAAAAGAGTTTGTTGCTCTATAAAAAAGCCCTCTCCAAAACCCTTGAAAGAGTAGTTGTAAAACAGCTAACTGATCATCTACAGAGGAGCGGTTTATTTGAAGCGTTTCAGTCAGGTTTCAGAATTCATCACAGTACAGAAACAGCATTAGTGAAGGTTATAAATGATCTTCTTACAGCCTCTGACAGTGGACTCATCTCTGTGCTTGTCCTGTTGGACCTCAGTGCAGCTTTTGATACTGTTGACCATAACATTTTATTACAGAGATTAGAGCATGCCATAGGTATTAAAGGTACTGCACTGCAGTGGTTTGAATCATATTTATCTAATAGACTCCAATTTGTTCATGTAAATGGGGAGTCCTCTTCACATACCAAGGTTAATTATGGAGTTCCACAGGGTTCTGTGCTAGGACCAATTTTATTTACATTGTACATGCTTCCCTTAGGCAGTATTATTAGAAAGCATTGCATTAATTTTCATTGTTATGCAGATGATACTTAGCTTTATCTATCCATGAAGCCAGATGATACACATCAATTAGTTTAACTGCAGGAATGTCTTAAACATAAAGGCCTGAATGACCTCTAATTTCCTGCTTCTAAATTCAGATGAATCTGAAGTTCTTGTACTCGGCCCCACAAATCTTAGAAGCATGGTGTCAAACCGGATACTTACTCTGGATGGCATTACTTTGGCCTCCAGTAACACTGTGAGAAATCTTGGAGTCATTTTTGACCAGGATATGTCCTTCAATGCACATATTAAACAAATATGTAGGACTGCTTTTTTACATTGGCACAATATTTATAAAATTAGAAACATCCTTTCTCAGACTGATGCTGAAAAGTTAATCCATGCATTTATTACTTCTAGGCTGGAATACTGTAATTCATTATTATCAGGCTGTCCTAAAAGCTCCCTGAAAAGCCTGCAGCTGATCCAAAATGCTGCAGCTAGAGTACTGACAGGGACTAGAAAGAGTATTTCTCCCATACTGGCTTCTCTTCATTGGCTCCCTGTTAAATCTAGAGTAGAATTTAAAACCATTCTCCTAACATACAAGCTCTTGAATAATCAGGCCCCATCTTATCTCAAAGACCTCATAGTACCATATCACCCCAATAGAGCACTTTGTTCTCAGACTACTGGCTTACTTGTGGTTCCTAGGATACTTAAAAGTAGAATGGGAGGCAGAGCCTTCAGTTTTCAGGCCCCTCTTCTATGGAACCAGCTCCCAGCTTGGATTCGGGAGACAGACACCCTCTCTATTTTCAAGATTAGGCTTAAAACTTTCCTTTTTGATCAAGCTTATAGTTAGGGCTGGATCAGATCACCCTGAACCACCCCTTAGTTATGCTGCTATAGGCCTAGGCTGCTGAGGGGGGTCCCATAATGCACTGTTTCTTCTCATTCACCTTTATTTACTTGTTTATACTTCACTCTGTATTTAATCATTATTATTAATCTCTTGCTCTCTTCCACAGCATGTCTTTTGTCCTGTCTCTCTCACCTCAACCCCAACCGGTCGCAGCAGATGACTGCCCCTCCCTGAGCCTGGTTCTGCTGGAGGTTTCTTCCTGTTAAAAGGGAGTTTTTCCTTCCCACCGTTGCCAAGTGCTTGCTCATAGGGGGTCGTTTTGACTGTTGGGTTTTCTCTGTGTTATTGTAGGGTCTTTACCCACAATACAAAGCGCATTGAGGCGACTCTTTGTTGTGATTTGGTGCTATATAAATAAAATTGAATTGAATTGAATGTTGTTAAATAAATGTCTTGTACAGGTTCCTACTTCCTTATGTTCCCCAGAATGTCCTGTAGGATATATAAGAAAACCAAATGGAATCCAGACTTGCTGCTTCACCTGTGAAATTTGTGCAAATGGAACTTACGTCAACATCACAGGTAAATTATTATGCAATGGAAGGAATAAGATTTGTTTTATGTGAGGAATCTTGGAGTCATTTTTAGACCAGGATATGTCCTTCAACGCACACATTAAACAAATAAGTAGGACTGCTTTCTTGCATTTGTGCAATATCTCAATAATTAGGAACATCCCGTCTCAGAGTGATGCTAAAAACCTAATTCATGCATTCATTTATATGTCTCAATTGCGTAGAATTGAAACCACATATAACAGAGCAATAATTCTTTTTGCATATAAGACCAGAGAATTTACACTTAAATATCATGCATTCAACGTGTCCCAGAGTGCTGTATCCGTCCACTAATGGGTTCGCAGAAATCGCATAAAAAAGCGCAGACAACAAAACGTACTCCATGCACGTTACTGTTTTCATTAGCATGTACAGCTATGACATTTCTGTATCTAGCATAGTATGTAGATACAAAAAAATGGTTTTCAATTTCTTTGTGGGTTACTGCACTTTTTAGCTACTTTCTGTAGGTACTATGGAGTTCCTTCATACTTTTTATTATAATTAGGATTCTGAAGATTCTATTGATGTATAGTGTGCGGACATATTCCACAAGATGGTACTACAGCATGTATAAATGTAAAGATATGGTCTGGTGGACTTTTTCTATTATGGGTCATAAAGGAGACCTCATAGTACTGTATCACACCAATAGAGCACTTTGCTCTCAGACTGCTGACTTACTTGTGGTTCCTAGGATACTTAAGAGTAGAATGGGAGGCAGAAACTTCAACTTTCAGCTCCCTCTTCTGTGGAACCAGCTCCCAGCTTGGATCTGGGAGACAGACACCCTCTCTACTTTTAAGATTAAGCTTAAAACTTTCCTTTTTGATAAAGCTTACAGTTAGGGCTGGATACGGTAACCCCAAATCCTCCCTTAGTTATGCTGAAATAGGCCTAGGCTGCTGGGGGTTCCCATGATGCACTGAGCACTTCTTTTTCACCTCTTTTTACTCTCTGCGTGTTTATACACCACTCTGCATTTAATCATTAGTTATCATTAATCTCTGGCTCTCTTCCACAGCACATCTTTTGTCCTGTCTCCGTCCCCTCACCCCTAACTGGTCGTGGCAGATGGCTGCCCCTCCCTGAGTCTGGTTTTACCGGAGGGTTCTTTTTGTCAAAAGGGAGTTTTTCCTTCCCACTGTTGCCAAATGTTTGCTCATAGGGGGTCGTGCTGTTTGTTCGGTTTTCTCAGTAATTATTGTGTGGTCCTTACCTTAAAATAGAAAGCGCTTTTATATGGTTGGTTGGTCGGTTTTTGAAGGCTTAGAGGTTTAGGCTTAGGTTTTTTTTTGTTTAATTTACTAGACACAGGTATGTGCATAATGGCTACATATTTGTGTCATATGGTTTTAAAATTTCACTCTTATCCTTAAAAACCTAGTGAACGACTGTCTCTTCAATAGTATTAAAATATAAAGTATTGTTACAGTTATCTCAGAGGTAATGAAAGTTGTTAAACAATACAAGCAAACTGTACACAAAAATCTGAAATATTTCAAATATAAAGCTATTTTTATTTATATTGTGTATCTTGTAAAATAGAGAACGCCTGCATCAAGTGTAAGGACACCGAATGGTCTGAAGAAGGAAGTACATCATGCAATCTGCGGGCTGTGGAGTACATACCAAACACAGACAGTGTGGCTATACTGATCTTCATAGCAGCCTTTGCCTATGTGGGCATGACATTAGCCATGTCTGTTCTCTTTTCCATCAACTACGACACACCTGTCGTCAGATCTGCTGGCGGACCAATGTGCTTCTTAATTTTAGGCTGTCTCAGTCTGTCTAGTCTTAGTGTATTCTTTCATTTTGGTAAACCCACAGTTTATCTCTGTACTGTGAGGTATTTACCATTTCTCTTATTCTACACTGTTTGTCTGTCATGTTTTGTTGTGCGCTCTTTTCAGATTGTTTGCATTTTCAAAATAGCAGCCAAGGTCCCCAAGCTCCACAGCTGGTGGATAAAATATCATGGACAATGGCTGGTCATTACTGTTGTATTTGTCACTCAAGCAGTTTTCCTTGTTATTGGATATTCTTGTGAACCTCCCAGCCCCTATAATGAAACATCATGGTACCCCGACAAAATCATACTTAGCTGTGACATCAGCCTCAGAGCATCTACAGCTCCTGTAGTTTTACTTTCATCAATATCCATTCTTTGCTTCATTTTCTCCTACATGGGCAAAAACCTCCCTAAAAACTACAATGAGGCCAAAGCAATAACCTTCTGCCTCCTCCTGCTGGTCCTCACTTGGATCATTTTCACCACAGAGAACATGCTTTACCGTGGAAAGTACATACAGTCTCTTAGTGCTCTGGCAGTACTCTCCAGCCTCTACTCCTTTCTGTTGTGGTATTTCCTCCCAAAATGTTACATCATTATTTTTCAGCCCCACAAAAACACACAGCAGTACTTCCAAGGTCTCATTCAAAATTATACCAAAACAATTAGCCAGTAGCTGCCTTCAGGAAATGTGTCAGTCACTACAGACAGAGAAGTGATCATTTTACAGGTGCCCATCACTGTTCTCATGGCAAATCAAGTACAAGAACATACTTGAAATGACTTAAAAATAAAAACAAAAATGCATCAAAATTTAGAATCAGAAATTTGTTTTATATTCTAAAGAGCCTTTACCTAACTGATATCTGTAGTCATTGAGTGTAGCCTTTTGACATTTACAAGATTAAATAAGTTGTTTTGGGTTGTGGTGTTTATACATATCATATTAAAGAATAGATGTATGCATGTAAGGCGACTGCACAATTGCACAATACAATGACATTTTGTAAATAACTTATTAGCTGATTGTTTAATTCATTACCTCTAATGAAGCAGCAGTTTTATGTTTCTCTGCTAGATTTTTTTATGATCTTGCAAGATGAGCATTTTTATCATCCATAATAAAAATAAACTTAATTTATCACAGACATCTTGCAGTGTTTTTTAGAAAGAACTGTTTGAATTACCATTGCTCATTTATTTTTTTGGCACTAGTTTTTTTTTTTACTTTAATTTTTTGAATTTATATCCATTTCCATCACCTTAAAGAATGAAATGAAAAAAATGAAATTTGGATGGTGAATACGGATTTTGGGTAGATTCACTTTGTTAATTTAACACACCTGACTCTGCTTTATAATAAAATAATACAATAAAGTTTTTTTTTCATCCTTCTGTTTCTGTTGTGGAAAAAAAAAGTGATAAATCACTTACATTCAGCGTGACACTGTCTTTACATTACTTCGCAGGAAATGTTTGTGTCAATAAAAAAATTACCCCAGAGCACGATTGTTTAGACATCTATTATGGCATGTATATGTACTGTTGCTTCAATTTGATTAAAAATAATAATAGGCCAAGTGGCTATTTTCTCGGTCCATTTTCTTGGTCTGCAACATTTTTCAAGTGGATGGTAAGTTTAAAAGTAAGATCCAAATGAATGCCAGCAGCTGGATTTCCCATAGAGGTTACTCAATAATACTGAGAAAAATTATAGCTGACAGCAGTAACCTTCATCTGGTGGCATTTAATACCTCTAGAACATTAATAATGGCAAGTCAGTGAGTTTGTGCATGTATTGGTGATCTTAAAGAAGATAGTCCACATGCAGTGACTATCATGTTGTATCTTGTTGTTCTTTATAGCTATTATCTGATCAGCGATCCAATGGAAGAAATCAAGAACACTACCTACCTACTGCCAAATGGATCTCAGCTATATCTGAGCACTGCTCAGATACACACCGCTCACCAGGCATTGTTACATTTGTCTCATTTGTCATTAGTAAACAGCTTCATTTAAACTAGGAGTTACCCAAACTAGCACATAAGTTCAATGAGTTCATGGTGGATGTCATTAAATTAAAAAAATTTACAGCAGGATTCCTTATTACTGATGTAAATATTTTAACTACTGTGACTTTAATGCCAAAATAAATAAACAAATTAAATTAAATTAAATTAATGAAAATAGTGATTTCTCTGTTACTTTTTTAATAGGTGAGTCATGGATCTTCCCCTCTTTCATATCTACACCAATATCTATACCAGAAGACAGCATCTTTTTTGTTTTTCTGTCATATATGCTGTATCTCATGCCTTGTATGCAATTAATCCTTGTATTTATGATTTATTCAACATAAGGATTCTTGAAAGTGAAATTTGATGACATAGTTTTCAGTCTCTAATACAGATGTTAATGTTCAAATAGTCAATGGAAAGCAAATCCATTTGCTAATCTGTTTACCTTTCAAAAGTTGCCTTGCTAAGTCTAGCCTAAAAAAATAGCTCAAGAAATGGCTTAAGTCTACAACTTTATCGACCACATCCTAATACTGTCTTTGCTCATATTATGGTGCCTCTTTTCCTTTGCATTGTTTTTCATAGGAAAAGACAAAGGGGCCAGAGCAGTAACTTTCTGGTTCCTCCTGTTGATCCCCATGATTATAATCTTTGGCACCAAGTCAATGCTTCATTGTGGCAAGTACACCCAGATGATTACTGGATGTACACCAGTGAGCAATAATTGTTGAACTGTGAATTTACATTGCCTGAAGATCTGAGAGGCAACCTTTATGAGTCTTGAGTTAGTCATGAAAGATTTTGCCCCTGATTGCAGCATTATTTGTGCAGGACTTTTTAAGGCTTCCCTCCAAATAATTTTGCCTGTTTCCCACATTTGCACAAAAATGTAACCAGATATGTCAATTCTCAGTGGGGAAAA
The DNA here is from genome assembly GCA_024447675.2 of Pterophyllum scalare. Classification (NCBI taxonomy): domain Eukaryota; kingdom Metazoa; phylum Chordata; class Actinopteri; order Cichliformes; family Cichlidae; genus Pterophyllum; species Pterophyllum scalare. The sequence goes on along the minus strand of JAMQGT020013233.1, from coordinate 25,586 downwards.
AAGTTTTAACTCTGAAAATGAAATGTACTTAGAAACAGTTGTGATTACTAACTATGTGCATATAAGGCTGTTGGTATACATGACAAATATAGATGTGCAAAATTCAGTGTAAACAGTGAATCATATCTCTCTACATTAAATGACAATTAACGATTCAACAAATACATAAAATTTGTGTGGATTTCCATTGAGATTATTGTAGTACCAAACTCCCCACATGGTTTTGTAACACTGTAAAATTGCATGGCTTTCTTTTCCTTAACTGTCAGTGTTTAGCTCTATCTCTTAAACTGGATTGCCAAACAAACATACATTGAACTGTGAATTTACATTGCCTGAAGATCTCAGTAGCAACATTTATGATGCTTTGGTATTTAGTTCATGATAAAGCCACCCTTCGGAGGAAGCTCATTTCTGCCACTTGCATTCGCAATCTCATTCTTTCGGTTACTACCCAAGGCTCATGACCATAGGTGAGAGTAGGAACGTAGATTGACTGGTAAATCGACAGCTTTGCTTTCACGCTCAGCTCCCTCTTTATCATGACAGTGGTACACATCACTGCAGATGCAACCCCGATCTGTCTGTCAATCTCCCATTACCTTCTCTCGTCACTTGTGAACAAAAACCCGAGATACTTGAACTCCTCCATCTGGGGTAGCAACTTGTACCTGAGCTGGGGTGGGCACTCCACCCTTTTCTGGCTGAGGACCATGGCCTCAGACTTAGAGGTGCTAATTCTCATGCCAGCCACTTCACACTCAGCTGCACACCATTCCAATTCAAGCTGGAGGTCACCATTTGATGAAGCCAACAGGACTGCATCATCCACAAAGAGTAGAGATGAGATTCTGAGGCCACCAAGGCGGAGGTCTTCCGCCACTTTGCTAGGTCTAGAAAGTCTGTCCATAAAAATTATAAACAGAACCGGTGACAAAGGGCAGTCCTGGCGAAGTCCAACACCCACAGGAAACAAATCCGACTTATTGCCGGCAATATGGACCAAGCTATCACTGCGGTTGTACAGGGCCTGAATGGCTGGCACCAACAGGCCAGACACCCCATACTCCCACTGCACCTCCCACAGGATACCCCAAGGGATGCGGCGAATGCCTGCTTCAAGTCCATAAAACACATTGGCAAACTCCCATGCACACTTGAATATCCTGAAGTGGATGAAGAGCTGGTCCAGCGTTCCACAACCAGGATGAAAACTGCATTGTTCCTCTTGAATCCGAGGTTCGACTAACGGACAGACCCTCCTTTCCAGCACCCTGGCATAACCTTAAGAGGGAGGCTGAAGAGTGTTATCCCCCGACAGTTGAAGCACACCCTCCAATCTCCCTTCTTAAAAGTGAGACCACCATCCCAGTCTGCCATTCCAGTAGCACCGCCCCAGATTTCCAAGTGATATTGCAGAGGCATGTCAACAAAGACAGCCCTACAACATCCAGAGCCTTCAGGAACTCACAGCAAATCTCATCCACCCCAGGGGCCCTGCCACAGAGGAGTTGTTTAACCACCTCTGTGACCTCACCCTCAGTTATGGCCGAGTCATCCCCCACATCCCCAGACTCTGCTTCCACTACAGAAAGTGTGTCAGTGGAATTAAGGAGGTCCTTGAAGTATTCTTTCCACTGCCTGACTACAACCTCAGTTGAAGTCAGCAGCACCCCACCTGCACTATAGATGGTGTAAGTAGAGCACCACCTTCCCCTCCTGAGTCACCTGACTGTTTACCAGAATAGTTTCGAGGCCGTCCGAAAATCTTTTTCCATGTCCTCACCAAGCTCCTCCCACACCTAAGTTTTTGCTTTGGCTACTGCCTGAGCTGCATTCCTATTGGCTTGCCAGTACCTGTCAGCTGCCCAGCAGGCTAACCAAGCCCGATAAGGCTCCTTTTCAGCTTGATGACTCCCTTCACCTCTGGTGGCCACCATCTGGTTCCGGGATTACCATCACGATAGGCACCAACCTGCAGCCACAGCACTAAGCAGCAGCCTAAACAATGGAGGTGCGGAACATGGTCGGACTCAATGTCCTCAGCCTCCATCGGAATGTCGAAGTTCTGCCGGAGGTGAGATTTGACGATCCCACGGACTGGGGCCTCTGCCAGGTGTTCCCGGCACATGCTCATAATATGTTTAGGTGCCCCAGGTCTGTCCAGCATCCTCCCCCGCCATCTGATCCAACTCACCACCAGGTGGTGATCAGTTGAGAGCTCAGCTCCTCTCTTCACCCAAATGTCCAGAACATATGGCCACAGATCTGATGATACGATTACAAAATTGTTTATCAAGCTGCCATGTTCACTTATGGACATCTTTATGTTTGAATATGGTGTTCATTATTGACAAACTGGTTTGTACAAAAGTCTAATAACAAAACACCATTTGGATTCAAATCGGACAGGCCATTCCTCCTAATCATGCCCCTCCAGGTCTCACTGTCATTGCCCACATGAGCGTTTTAGTCTCCCAGCAAGATGATGGAGTCACCGGATGGAGCACCCTCAAGCACCCCGCCCAACAAGGGTGGGTACTCTGAAGTGTCATTCGGCACGTAAGGGCAAACAACAGTCAGGACCCGTTCCCTGGCCTGAAGGCGCAGGGAAACAACCCTCTTGTCTACCTGTGAAAACTCCAACTTACAAGCAGCAAGCCGAGGGAATACAAGAATACCCACCCCAGCTCACCAAGGGCAACTCCCAACTGAAACAGAGTCTAGCCCCTCTCAGGAGACCAGTCCATGCTTTGAGGTGAGCCCAACTATATCTGGCTGGTATCTCGCAACTTCATGCATATCCTCAGACTCCTTCCCCACCAGAGAGGTGATATTCCATGTCCCAATAGCCAGTCTTTGCTTTATATAGGGGTCTTAGGAGTCACTCTTTTTCTGGCCCCTCAGGACCAGTTTGCCATGGGAGACCCTACCAGGGAGACAAACCCCTGGACAACATATGTACTGGGATCAATGGGACACAAAAACCCTTTATGTACTGGGATCAATGGGACACAAAAACCCTTTCACCATGATAAGGTGGCGATTCAGGGAGTCAATTCTCAGTGGGAAAAAGAAGCTTCAACCTTGCAAATGAAATGTACTTACATATTACAAATTGTTGTGATTACTAAATCCATGTAACTGTGTGCATGTAAGCCTGCTGGTATACAGGTCAAATATAGAGATGTGCAAACAATAAATCATATCTCCCTACATTAAATATCAATTAATTATTAAATTCAAACGCTACATGAAATTTGTGTGGTGTTCTATTGAGATGGTTTCTTAACACTGTTAGACCTTCCAAGTACTGTGTACAAGCCAAATATGGGTGTGTGTGTGTGTGCACTGCATTGGCTCTTGACATCGGGGGTGTGTCGCTGCGGGTGTGTCTTGTGGTTATTTGTAATTGCGCTCACCTATTCATGGGTTGATGGCTGGAGTAACGGCATGGGGTGAGCTATGAGAATGAAACTTTCTGTTGAACGCTTTTATATGTAAGCACTGTATTTTTTGTGAGTTTTAATATATTTACATGGACTTTTTTTGGAGCACCTTCATTGCTAAAGATAAATAAAGATATCAAACGAAGCATTGAAGGTAGTCTTGAATTTGGTGTGCGTGTCAGCAATTTTCTCCCATGGCTAGCCCACAGCAGCTAATTAGTTTCAAGGGTCATTATTGAGCCACAATATACTGTATCACACCAATTGAGTACTTTGCCCTACTTGTGGTTCCTAGGATACTTAAGAGTAGAATGGGAGGCAGAGCCTTCAGCTTTCAGCTCCCCTCTTCTGTGGAACCAACTCCCAGCTTGGATTTGGGAGACAGACACCCTCTCTACTTTTAAAATTAGGCTTTAAACTTTCCTTTTTGATAAAGCTTATATTTAGGGCTGGATGAGGTGTCCTGCAATAGGCCTAGGCTGCTGGGGGTTCTCATGATGCACTAAGTGTTTCCTTTTAACTCACTTCTTTTCACTCTCTGTGTGTTTATACACCACTCTGCATTTAATCATTAGTTATTATTAATCACTGGCTCTCTTCCACAGCATGTCTTTTGTCCTGTCTCCATCCCCTCACCCCTAACTGGTCGAGGCAGATGGCTGCCCCTCCCTGAGCCTGGTGCCGCTGGAGGTTTTCTTCTTGTTAAACGGGAGTTTTTCCTTCCCACTGTTGCCAAGTGTTTGCTCATAGCAATGTGTCCCAGAGTGCTGTAATCTTCCTCTAACAGGTTCACAGAAATTGTGTAAAAACAACAAAATGTACTCCATGCACGTTACCATTTTCATTAGCATGTACAGCTAAGGCATTTCTGCATCTAGCATAATATGTAGATACAAAAAGTGGTGTTCAATTTCTTTGTGGGTTAGTTCACTTTTTAGTTACTTTCGGTAGTTACTATGGATTTCTTTCATACATATTTTAGGGTTATGAAGATTCTTTTAATATATAGTGAGTTGAAATATTCCATTAGATGGTACTACAGCATGTATATTTATACAGATATATAAATGTAAAGATATGGTCTGACAGACTTGTTCTATTATGGGTGATAAAGGGATAACTTATTGTCAGTGTTTAGCTCTACCTCTTAAACTGGATTACCAAACAAGAATACCAATTTCATGGAATTGAGGTATACAACTTTGTTCAGATATAAATTCAACATTTAATTAATTACTACTGAACTCAAACACAAATGCTTAGCTATAATTTTCTGTGATATTCTAGATTTATACCTTAGGATTGAAATATATGTTGATGCATCTCAAAAACATGATTTTATACAGAGCAGTAGGTCTGGGTTTTGTCCAGCAATGCCATAGTTTGGTTGAGTGACTTTGATGATAATATGGATGATGACGATGATGATGATGGTGATGTGAGAAAACCTGGGAAGAGTAAGTGTGAGGAATAGCTTACCTATTGTGAATCTGAGTAGTTCAAGGTAGGTTCATGTTTTCTGTTTTGTATGTTCAGTTGTTAAAAGTACAATATCAACCTAAAATTAGAATACAATTATTTATCACAACTATCACTTACAGTACAGATAATACATTATGTCTTTAGTAGCTGATGTCACTTTGGACTGATGCTCACATTGCTCTCATATCCTTTATGGTTGGTGCTAAGACACAGAGAAAATATGAGAGAAACAAAGAAAAGGAGATACATTAATATAGTGAAAAGCAATCTATGTGTCTCCTCTGACTTGAAAAACAGGAAGACAAAAAGAGAAATGTCTTGACTACCTTTCTTAGCATACTGGCATTAGCATTGGATTGGATAAGTAACAGAAATTGGAGAAATGTAAAAAGACAAAGCGCACACTGCAACATCAATAACACAATCCTGCCAAGAGGAAAGAGGAGATCCGCCCTTCAACCACAGAGTTACCTACATTCAAATTTGGGCTTGTTCTGATTGTTCATCCTGTTCATCTACTGAGTGATTGCAAATTTTCTTCCTCTTTCAAATGACCTGTGTGGTCACATGTTAAATTGTGCAGGGATCATTTGTAAGAGGAGGTGGTCATTTAATATTAACCAATGATAATGGGGTGAATTTTGGTTTTTGTGTTTTGTTGCTCTCTCCTGTGTTTAATTTTATAACAAGTCTCTGTTTAGTGAGATCATACTAAACACACATTTCTTCCAAAGGGCCAGAACATTTTCACACATTTCCCACAGTGGAAATGGCTGTTTGTAAAAGGGGACATATGCAAAATCTACTTTTTTAGCCCTTAAATACTTTTTTTTTTTGTGTGTACTTTGAGTGTCTAGGAGTGCATAAAGTTTAAATTTATTCTCTTGTGGTGCTGCGTAGATATCTTTATATTCTTCTTGGGTCATATTTTTCATTCTGTTCAGTTTTCTCTATTCCCTATTACATTTTCTTGTCTATTACATTACAGTGTTTGCTGTGGAACTGCTAAACAAGGTCCAAACAAATCTGAAATTTTTTTTCTCGCAGTGATTTTGTAGTCCACGTTCAATTATGCCCCTTACATTGCCCCCGACATCAGAGCATCTTCGAAGTGCCTGTTTCTTTGCTGGCAGATACTCGTATCGCTGTTATCAACCTACAAAAATGGCCGAATGGGGTCGAATGGAACGTAGACCTGGAGGGGCTGGGGCGTGAAATGTCTCATTCACATTTAAAGAGACTGCACCAAAATGAGTTGCTCTAAGACGCGCCGCAGAACAGCTGTAAAAGAGGGGTCTGTGGAGTTACAATAACAAGGAATTCAGACCAAAGCATAGCAGTTCTACTTTATATAGACCACAAGTGAATGATTTACATATGAAAAGGAATGATTTAAAAGCATGATATATCCCCTTTAATACCTTTACAGTGTTTCAAAAGACAACTGCAAACAACAATAAAACAGCAGCTTGCTGAGTATCATGCATTCAATGAAAATTATTTGAAAATCTAGGTAATAGTTTGGGAGTAGTTTAACAGGTCAAAAAACATACAAGTGCAATTTTGTAGTAGTTCAATTTTAAGGGGCCTTTTAAATACAGGTAAAGCTGAATAAAGGAATCAAGGGAAAGCCATAACGCTTTTAAATCAATGACCTCCAGTATCAGAATCCCAGCTTTGATTGCCCAATAGTAAAATGTAAAATTTTGTATATCAAAAAAAAAAACAACAAACAAAAAAACAACAAGCAGATGTTATCAAGATCTTTTTTCTCATATTAGGAGAGGATTAAAAGCTGAACTAAATGTGTCATATTGTATATAGAAAGGACATCAACTTGTTTACTGTTTATTTTAGGCCTGTTGCCCTCACTTCATTAGCAATGAAGACATTTGAAAAGATTATTAAGGAAATCCTCTTATCTAGAGTTAAAGAACATCTGGACCCACTTCAGTTTGCTTACAGGTCAGGCAGCAGAGTGGAGGATGTAACGGGAACTCTTTAAAATATGATTTTAAGACATCTGGAGGGCACAAAAACCTTTGCAAGGTTACTTTTTATTGATTTCTTGTCTGCTTTTAGCCGTTTTCAACCACACATTTTGGCTAAGAAATTACAGTGTTTTTATGGTATTGATTCTGGCCTCATATATTGGTTGATAGACTTTTTGACTGTACGTTCTCAGAGGGTGAGGGTCAACGGTGTTCTTTCCGATGTCTTCTTTTCTTCTACTGAGTCACCTCAGGGCTGTGTTCTTTCACCCCTTTTATTTATTTTATATACCAATGATTGCTGCAGCAAGTATCCACAGCGCCACATTTTAAAATTGGCTGATGACTCTGTGATTCTGTCCCTCCTCAGCAGTGATGACCCGGATCACGGACCAGTGATCAGGGATTTCACTGACTGGTGTGAGTCCTCCTTTTTAAACATAAATGTTTCTAAAACAAAGGACATGGTCATTGATTTTAGAAAACACAGTGCAGTCACTGTGCCTGTGGTTATTTCTGGGGAAAATGTTGAGGTCATGGAACAGTATAAATATCTGGGAATGATCCTTGACAACAGGCTGACTTTTGAAGCCCACGTAGACTCACGCTGTAAAAAGCACCATCAGAGGATGTATTTTTATCGGAAGCTCCATGGTTTAAATGTGGATTCTACTTTTATGTAAATGTTTTACTCTTGTTTTATTGAGTCTGTTCTTACTTTTAATTTCATCTGCTGGTTCAGATAAAATGCCAGGAGTTGTAAAAGTGTGCAGAAAAATTGCTATCACAGCTTTAAGCAGACCTCACTGACCTACAAAAGGTGAGGTCAGTGAAAAAGGCCAGACAGATCCTGGCAGACTATCCACTGCACCAGGAATTTAGGTTGCTTCCTTCTGGATGCAGATATCAGGTACCAAGTTGTAGGACAAATAGAGTGAGGGAATCTTTTGTCCCAGCAGTGATTAGGTTTTTAAATGATCTGTTGTGATTTTATGTTTGTTTTTTATGCATGTTCTTATGGTATAACTGTTTTTAAAATTTCTGTACTACTGGCTGTGGAAATAATTGTCCTTGGGTGACAATAAAGATCTTTGAATATTTGCAATGCTTGTTCAACTTTGTGCTGATGCCTTTGCATACTGATTTGTGAAATTTAATTCAACCATTTCTAGGAGTGTATTAATCACCCAGGCATTGTCACATGCATGGAAATGATGGCAGAGAAAACAACATCACCAGTGTATCACAAGTTACTAAAGGCAGAGTGCACATCAGATCAGTAAGAGAGCTGCAACAATGAAACATTTTCTTGTTTCTTTGTGTCTGCTTGGAACATTTCTACATGCCTGCACTCAACGTGCTGTCTCAGTCTCAGAGTTTCAGCAGGAAGGAGATTATCTGATAGGTGGACTTTTTGACATCCATTATGACAGCGGCCAAGCATATCATAAAAGACCAGAGGTCATGGACTGCTCCACGTAAGTTTTATGATAAATCTGGTTGGCTGGCTTTGCAAGGTGAAACTACTTACTTTGTTTACAAAAACCCACTCCTGTAAACTGCTTATCAAAATTGCCGTATAGCATTTATTCTGATCTGTGTCCTTAATCAGTAGAATTTATTTTGTAGCATTCATGTCTCCACAGTATTATCTGACCTTTACAAATAGTAATGTTTAAAGTACTGAATAATAGCAAAACTACAGAAATGTGAAGTTTTGAAGCAACATTTCATATTCTTAGAGTTAATCCTGCTGTCCTGTCTTCTTGTTCTCAGTAAACCACTCACAATTGCAAGTTATCAGAGGTTTCAGTTGATGAGATTTTCTGTTGAGGAAATCAATAACTCTACCATCTTATTGCCAAATGTAACTCTTGGCTATGAAATTTTTGACCACTGCTCAGATATGCAGAATTTTCCAAGTATTTTTAAATTAATCTCAGTTAATGGCTCAATCCAACCTTGGGCTCAAAGACAAAAACCTCTGCCTAAAGTAATATCAGTGGTTGGTCCTTTTGCCAGCACTCAATCCCTGACTGCAGCTCCACTATTCATGGCAGATCTTGTTCCTATGGTAAGTTATTAACAAATAATGTGATGAAAACAGTAATACTGATAGAGTACAGTGTAATTGTTGTCAGTTCTTTCATATGAAGCACTTTTTACTTGTTATTGTCTCAGAAAATTAAATTCTCTGTTACTCTTTTAACAGATCTGTTACGCAGCTGCTAGTTCTGTGTTTTCAAATAAAGCAAAATACCCATCATTCATGCGTACAGTGCCTTCCAATAAAAGCATGATCGACGCGATTCTTAAAATTTTGCAAAACTTCAACTGGCGCTGGGTTGCTTTCCTTAACAGTGATGATGATTATGGCATCGATGGTCTCAATCTGTTCATAAATATGATTATGGATTCTGAGATCTGCCTAGCATACACCCAAGCCCTCAATGACAACACCAATTACTCTCAGATGTTTAAACAAATAGAGGCACAGCAGATACGTGTCATAATCATTTTTGCTCCCAAAACAACTGCTGAAGCTGTCATTAAGTCAGCAATACTACTGAATATCACAAACAAGGTGTGGATCGGAGGACGTTCATGGGCATCAGACACGCAGCTCCCCAAAATACAAGGAATCAAAAACATTGGAGCCATCCTTGGGGTATCTATCCCAGTAGTGACAATACCTGGTTTCAGTGATTTTATATATTCTTCTGAAGTCCACACTCATTATGAAAATGCAGAGCAAGACATATTTTGTAATCAGAAGTGTAACTGTAGTTGCCTGAAACCTGAGGAAATCCTTGCTGCAGACCCATCATTGACATTGCCAGTTTATTCTGCCATATATGCCATTGCTCATGCCTTACACAATACCTTACAATGTGGAGCTGGCAAATGTAATAGCAATATCACAGTGTATCCACACATGGTAAGTATACAGTCTTTTTTTTTATTCATCCTGAGAATTCAGTTTTTATTTGTGATGACTGTAGCTACTGGTAATTTGTAGAGGGCAGACTGAAAGGAGTTTAGTGTTTTCGGGATAGAGTAGAACAATCTGCAGTTGTGTGTATTGGATCATATAGTTTCAAAATATATTTAGAAATAAAGTTGGGACTAACCCTTTTTTTAATTACAAATAGCACAGATAAATCAATTCTTGTCATGCTCTTTTGTCTCCATAACATAATATAGGTATTAATGCCAATTTGTCATTTTTTGTGGCACATTTTATTACAGCTTGGCAACAATGTTGCAATAGTGGGATAATAAAATGGAAAAACATTTAACTACCAAAGTAATATTCAAATAATGTCTAAATAAGTTTCCTGTTACATTTCAATAAAATTTATAAAATGAGGTAATAACCAGGGTTATTATAGTTAATGAAAATGAACAAAATAATGAAAACTGAAATTTAAAAAACATTTTCGTTAACTGAAATAAATAAAAACTAAAATTAAATGGAAAAAACGATAACTAACTAAAACTGAATTGTGAGTTTATAAAACTAACTAAAACTAACTGAAATTATAGATATTTTCTTTTTTTTAAAGCCTTGTGGCTTAATATGAAATCATTTTTTCCGCTCTCCGAGTTTAAGCTCGGAGCGCCATCGGGCAACTGTGTGCGTGTGTGTGCGCATGTTCACCGCGCTGGTGCTCAAAGTAATGGCAGCGGTCTGCAGAGAAAGCAGCAGAGTCCCACATGGAGTTCCTTTGACTATGACAGCACAGATAGCAGCAAGTGTGTTGTTGTGGATGATGAAAAATGTGCAGAACACTTCTCAGTCAGGAAAAAACCACCAACATCAAAGTCCACCTGAGAAGTGCAAACAGGGCAGCTACGGAAACCGCTCTGATCCTACGAGGTAACCTGGTGCACCTCTGGACAAATGTGACTACTTGTCGGGTCCACGTAGCTCGCAACATTGTGGTTAACCTGTTTAATCCTTGTGCGTTTCGCCAGCTACTTTATCAGTTAGTGAATAACAATCAGGAATAATAATCAAAGCCTCAATATAATGACTCACAAATGTCAGCAAATTCCTGGAGGGAGACTGCTGAAACTATCGGAATGGAGAAGAAAGTGACAAATATGTTTGCAGCCAAAGAACTGAGCACAAAGAGCGAGGACCAAAAAACACCAGCACGCGACTACAAGGTAATTAACACACAATCCAGCTACACAAGCATAAATGTGGACATGAGGTCGGCATCTAACCAAGCTAGCTCCAAAACAGAAGCGGCTTCAGGTGGAGAACATCAGGGTGCAGCTGGATTTGACCTTTGACTCCTTCAAAGAGTTTGTTTTTGTCAAACACCACATGTAGGTGTTGTTAATCTACTGCACTGACGCTGGAGTTTATTGGGAGTTTATTGTTGAATTTATTGAGTTTTGGAGTTCATATTGTTCTTTGTTTCTCCCTGTTGATGTTCATGTGTGTCCATAATGTTACACACATTTAACACGTAGTGCTGCTGTCTTGTGAACAGTTGGTTGGTGAATATGTTTCTTTAAAGGGTATTTTTTGTCGAGTTTTCATTACACAATAGTCACTTTTGCACTTTGAATCTTGCACCTGATTAAGTATGAAAATACTAAAACTAATACTGAAAGTAAGTAAAAATAAGCATGATGATGGTTTAACATTTCAGGATATTATAACTATATTATAATTAATCCTTCCCTATGTAGGTAGAAGGTAACAGTTAGAAGGTAACAGTGTAAATAGTCTGTTTAATCTTGTGACTTATTACCTATAAATGCATCTAGTAGTGTTTGTTTAATAATCAGTAATAAGGGGTGCTGAATGACGGTCTAACTTTAAATCATAGTTCACCAAAGATTTATTGACTAGCAAATACAAAAAGCGGTGACTCTGTAAACATGCTCTGATCATAACATAGGACCTATGTAAACAAACAAAAACAATAAATTACTGACCAGACAGCAGTTCAGCTTAATTGCCTTTTACTAATAAAGAAATTTATTTGAAAATATATGGAGTTTACATTAATGATAACATTCAATGTTCAACACCATTTTAACACTTATTAAATACAATCTTTGGTTAAGGGTTATTGGGAAATGTATTCAATTTAACATGGAATAAGACAACAAATATCATTAATGTGTAGTTGCGCTGACGGCAAAATAATCAGGACATAATCACATACAAGCTTGACACGCATGTTTGAACTTTTATACACTTCATTTCTAAGACACACTTTAACAAGTAGTTTTTTTTATTTTGTAGCCCTGATTCCTGGTTATTACACAGAAATTACCACACCTTTCCACGTAATGAACATTACAACATAATATTTGCATTGCTATCTTCAAACAAAGAAGAATGCTGGGGACTTATTATGAGGTTATTACAGTAATATCTAAAAATTCAAATGCACAGATATTAAGACATTACCATTTTATTGATAGCAGGTTAGCATATTATTACCAGAATATTACTATACTAGTACTAAAGGGTTTCTTGGGTGTTACTTTGGTAGATAAGTGGTAATAACTTGCAATTTTCCCAGTATTGCTTTCTTGTTTACACCTTATTACACCATTATTACTGCACAATTGCTGACAGAAAGTGGTACCCATGTTTCTAAAATGTTAGTACAGGGAAATGCTTACCACTGTTTTGAATTCCCTCTTAACAACAGTCTGTAAGTTCTTTGAAACTGAGGTAAAGTGCTGTTGTAATTCTGAAAGCAATATGTTTCCCAGTTGTTGCAGTGTTTTTCATTTCATACCATTCAAATTTTTCATTGGGTGTACTATCAATATTTTTCTTTACAAAGACAAATAATTAATTGGTTGCATAAATTTTCTCTATATACACCAGGTTCTGGCAGAGCTGAAGAAGTCAGACTTTACACTTTTAAACCAAAGTATTCACTTTGATGACAACGGAGATATAAAGTGTGGATATTTTTCTATAGTTTTCTGGAATGACAGTGGTGATGCACAGAAGGTTGGATTTTATCAGTTTAATACAACAGTCCAGTTCTTCATAGATAACAGCAAGATTAAGTGGTACACTGATGGAGAAGTAAGTTATTGTTTTTTTATTGTTATCATTAACACTGCTGTCCAGGTTCCAGCCAGAAAAAACATTTCAGCCCACAGAGTGTGGCTGGCAGTGGGGGTAGCTGAGCTCACGACACTCATCCTGGGATGTCTAAATGATGTGGCTATTTGCTTTTACAAAGCTTGTTTGTTTGGGTTTTTTTGTTTGTTTTTTTGCTGTGTTGGTCCAATAACTGTTACTTCTCCCTCATCTGTCCCCATGCTTCATATAAGTGTTTTCACTTATTATGTTGCTAAATAAATGTCTTGTACAGGTGCCTACTTCCACATGTTCCCCAGAATGTCCTGTAGGACATATAAGAAAGCAAAATGGAATCCATAAATGCTGCTTCACCTGTGAAATCTGTGAAAATGGAACTTACGTCAACATTACAGGTAAATTATTATGCAATGGAAGGAAAGAGACTGTTTTATTTTGTTTGTTTCTTCAAACAAAGTAACACAAAATGGTTGGTCTTAATGGCTTAAAGGGTTTGAAAGACTTTTTGGGTTTTTTGATTTATTTGCTAGATACAGCTATATGCATATATATCCATGCTCATCATGCTCAGTTGAAGCTTAATGAATGAAAGATGGCTATATATTTGTGTCATATATAGATATAGATATAGATTCACTCTTATCCTTAAATAAAAGAACCAATGAACCAGTGTCTCATAAAATATTGTTACAGTTACCTTAGAGGTAATGAAAGCTATAAACAATACAAGGAATTTTTCATAAAAATCTGACATTTTCCAAATATAAACCTAATTGTATTTATAATGTGTATCTTGTAAAATAGAGAACGCCTGCATCAAGTGTAAGGACACTGAATGGTCTGAAAAAGGAAGTACATCATGCAATCTGCGGGCTGTGGAGTATATACCAAACACAGACATTGTGGCTATACTGATCTTCATAGCAGCCTTTGCCTATGTGGGCATGACATTAGCCATGTCTGTTCTCTTTTCCATCAACTACGACACACCTGTCGTCAGATCTGCTGGCGGACCAATGTGCTTCTTAATTTTAGGCTGTCTCAGTCTGTCTAGTCTTAGTGTATTCTTTCATTTTGGTAAGCCCACAGTTTATCTCTGTACCTTGAGGTATTTACCATTTCTCCTATTCTACACTGTTTGTCTGTCAAGTTTTGTTGTGCGCTCTTTTCAGATTGTTTGCATTTTCAAAATAGCAGCCAAGGTCCCCAAGCTCCACAGCTGGTGGATAAAATATCATGGACAATGGCTGGTCATTACTGTTGTATTTGTCACTCAAGCAGTTTTCCTTGTTATTGGATATTCTTGTGAACCTCCCAGCCCCTATAATGAAACATCATGGTACCCCGACAAAATCATACTTAGCTGTGGCATCAGCCTCAGAGCATCTACAGCTCCTGTAGTTTTACTTTCATCAATATCCATTCTTTGCTTCATTTTCTCCTACATGGGCAAAAACCTCCCTAAAAACTACAATGAGGCCAAAGCAATAACCTTCTGCCTCCTCCTGCTGATCCTCACTTGGATCATTTTCACCACAGAGAACATGCTTTACCGTGGAAAGTACATACAGTCTCTTAGTGCTCTGGCAGTACTCTCCAGCCTCTACTCCTTTCTGTTGTGGTATTTCCTCCCAAAATGTTACATCATTATTTTTCAGCCCCACAAAAACACACAGCAGTACTTCCAAGGTCTCATTCAAAATTATACCAAAACAATTAGCCAGTAGCTGCCTTCAGGAAATGTGTCAGTCACTACAGACAGAGAAGTGATCATTTTACAGGTGCCCATCACTGTTCTCATGGCAAATCTATTTTGAAATGTATGTACAAGAACATGCTTGAAATGACTTAAAAACAAAAACAAAAATGCATCAAAATTTATCATCAGAAATTTGCTTTATATTTTAAAGAGCCTTTACCTAACTGATATCTGTAGTCATTGTGTGTAGTATTTTGACACATTAAATAAGATGTTTTGAGTTGTGGTGTTTGATTATACATATCATATTAAAGAATAGATGTATGCATGTAGGGCGCTTCTCTTATAACTTCTTAGCTGATTGCTGAATTGATTACCTAAATGATTCTAATGAAGCAGCAGTTTGATGTATCTCTAATAGATTTTTTATAATCTTGCAAGACAAGCATTTTTATCATTCATAATAAAAATAAACAACATTAATCAGATATTTTGCAGTGTTTTGCCTTTTTTTAGACAGAACTGATTGAATTACAATTTTTTTTAGCATTAGTTTTTAAATGTTTTGAATTGATATGCATTTTCCTCACCTTGAAGAATGAAGTAAAAATACACCTAAAATTAATTCTGTACTAATTCTGGTATTTTCCTGTACAGCTGTGTAAAAATCAGTGATTTAATGAAAAACATGAAATGGGATGTTTGCTTTCCTCATCTTGTTTTAGAGCTGCTGTAACACTAATCTCACCACTAGGTAGCACCACTTAACAAAGTCTCTGGAGCTTGAAAAAAGCCAACTGCACCTCTTTTTGTTTCTTGAAGACGTTTCAAAGAAAGGCTTCTTCAGTTCTCAAAACAAATGGGCATAGTCCTCTGGAGGTGGTTATGACCCTCTATTGTTCATGTGCATAATCACGTGCCATGGTCTGAAAGGAGGCATGGGTCATTACAATCAGTGGTTTCAGATTAAACCAATTTAGGACTTCCCTCCATTGTTTCATGCGACCTATTGAGGTTACTGGAGCAACACTAGCATGTTTAAACGTTGGCCATTGCTCATAGTGGCCTTGTATTCATTAGACGTCCTGTGCAGGCCTGTTAAACTTGTGGAGACACAACAAACTGGGCTTTTAGGGACCCAGTCCTTCATCAGCTCTGAGCTTTCTCCCACTGGCGCAGAGCCCGGAGTTTCGGAAAGACCATAAGTAGCCATTCATTCATTCTTTCTATGCTTTAGTTGAATGAAAAAAAAAACAGTGAAAAACGATTAGAAATATTTCAGACTCACACGAGGTTCTGTGAGCTAACAGAGCTGTTTCTTTATTGTGACTTTGTGACTGAGTTGTTTTAGCAGCCGGGATTTAAATGCCACACTCAGTCAGTCAGTCACTTGTTAGTATAACTGATCAAAGACACTGTCAGTGTGGTAGCATTGATGCGGTTTAACGGTGTATATTGAGCTGTTATTACGCAGCCAAACTCCATGACGTCTGCAGCTGTCAGCTTCTAACTTATTCGTACCTTTAGAAAATGAGTGAAATTGTTATTGAGATGATGTGAGCATGATTAAAGTCACTGTTTTCTCCTGCGGATTTGAGCAGCTTTTGAAAGAAAAAGTGAGTTTGAATTTTGACTTTAATGACTGCAATTAATATGTGACACACTGCGCAGCAGCAGTAGCCTTGTGACTTTGAAGGCTCCTGCCGAGATCCTTTTGTCTTGTCTTAAGATTGAGTATGGTAAATTTGGGAGGGGCCCCAATGGGAGCCTAATGTTAAAGGCGTCCCTGCCAGCAGAGAGGCTACAGGGCCCAGAGGAGGTGGAGGCGGACCAATGAGGCGGTACCAAGCACACCACCCCCCACCCCCAGCTGATCAGCGTGGACTGCTGCGACAGAAACAGCTGCCTTCTTGCCAGTAAGAACGGAGATTATTATTAGTTCTGTACGTTTGTATTACTTTGGTGCAAACAGGCAAAACGTAGCATCAAAAAAGCAGTTTCTTCCTATAAGCCAAAAAGAAAGAAAGAAAGCAAGGGGAAAAAAGCAGTATGACATGGATTGATCTCAGATGGTAAAAGACAAATGAGATTGTTACCCCCCCCCCCCCCCAATCACAGGAGTGGGGACAGCTGGTGGTTGGTGTTGACACCTGGCACCTGATGCGGTGCTTTGCATAGGTGTCACCACAGAGAGTCAGGAGCTGTACCCACCCACCTTTACAAAGCAGCTGTGTCACTGCATCTTGGAGGTGGACCCCGGAGATGGCCGCCTTCTGAGTGAGGACAAGCAGTCAGAGGGGAAGCACGGGAGGGGAAGCACAGGATGGTCGGCCCGACGGACGCCGAGGTGATCTAGAGGATTTCGAAAGAGGAGTGGACGCTCCACTGTGTCAGCTAAAGATAAAAATATCTAGGTTGGTTGTAGACTCTGTGCTGGCGACATTGTGCCATCCAGCTTCAAAAACACTACATCAATGTTGAAGAAATATTGTGGCGGCACGCCACAGTCAAACTTACAGAGGAAGTCCCATCAGGTGGTGCAAAGCAGAGAGCTGCGACTAATGCAGGAGGCCCACCCACCAGCCAATTTCTGCAGCCTTCTTAGCCAGATTTGTGTAAAGAGACATTTTTAATGTCAATGACAGTTTTTAATCTTGATTAAAAAAACAAATCTATAAAAGTCACTTCGCCAAAAACTGACTGCAGCTTTTACCTTTTCATAGAAATGCTGTTTGTGGCTCAAAATGACTTGAATTCATTGATGAGAGATATGTCTGACATATGTTTGCCAGATTATAGGTCAACAACTATTTACAGCCCTTTAAATGCAGGCAGTCATTTTTGGCAAAATACCGGAAATGGCTTTTTTGGCAGACCATCACTTTTTGGCGCAACATCGACAGCTGTTGAACTGTTGTAACTAATAAAGTAACTTGTAATCTAATGTAGTTACTTCCAAAATGAAGTAATCAGTAACTAAACTACTTCCAGGCGTTTGTGGTCGATGGACTGGCGAGGTGGAACGAGGACCGCGCAGCAGCAGGCTTAACAATTTGCTCTCAACTCACAGCAGGTACACTTGCATTGTTGCAAGTGAATACATTTTTTGAAACTAGAAACTAAAGCTGCTTTGTGTTTTTGTCACTGCTGCATAACTGCCATTAGCTCTGTACGATGTCATCATGCACATAACTTCTATTAGCATAATGGTCCAATATAAAACTTAGATAATCATATTTTGACTTTCATTATTATATTTAAACTTTTTTTTTAAATCACATCTTAACTGAAAAAGACTTGATCTTCACAACAAATCTAAATGATTTTAAATGAACTTTGTTGTAGTCTTAAAGGATGGTTCCTGGTGAAGTGAGTGACTTTGTTCCTATTTCTGATTGACTTAAGGTATGATGGCACAGAGTGTGGATTCCAAGCTGGTGCAGGACTTCCTGCACCAGTTTGATGACATTCTGCCAGCTCAGCGCAGTCTATGTGATGATGACAATCTCCAGGTCCATTTAATGAACGTGGAAAGACAAAGTGAAATCCCTCGAACAGACAATTGGTCCACTGCAGTTAAAAATTAAAATTCAGTATTTTGTGAACAGGGTTCAAACTCCAAGAATAATGAGCATTTCTTCACAAATGTGCTCCTCAAAAAGAAAATTGCACTCTTATTCAAATAAAGATTAATATCACTTGAGTGCTGATTTTTTTACCCTGTAGAATTCTATAACTGTATCTCAGTACATTTAAATATTGAGGAAATGTTTTATTTTCCTCCATTTTAAAAAGCTAATTTTCAAGATATAAATATTTCAAGCTTTTTAAATTTTTGCCAATTACAATTAGTGTTTTTGAAATTACAAATCTTGATATTCTAACTTACTGAGATGCACCAATCTTCATTTGCTATGTTTAGAGATGCTTGAAATGTTTCACTGGAAAATGCAGGATAAAATTTAATAACATTGAAGGGTTTATAAAATAAACAATGTAAAATTTGAAACTTTTGATTAAAACCATAAATGTTGATGTTTAACTTGGCTTATGAGCAAAAATATTTGGAATTTAGGGAAGTCCAAACCTATGAGAGTTCTGGATGCCATAATCCATGGCTTCTTGAAACTCCTCATAACTGTAACACTGGTATTCTGACAGTATTTGCACAAACATCTGCCACAGGGAAGCATAAGGTGGCTTAAAAAAAAAAAGCTGTGGCTTTGGCTGAATTCCTGCTGGAGTCCCTCAGTCCAGTAGTAAACATAAGGATGTCTTCCAGAGACAGATTTCCATTTTCTCTTGGGAAGTAAGAAGAAAAAAAATTTAATGGGAATAAACTGACAAAAATGTGCCCTTACACTTAATAAATATAAACGCTGATTTGAACACTTTCAACCAACTTTAGTACCTTCCACATAAAGCAGATAGTCTTGCCAGTAGCTTGTTTCCCACACTGTAACAGCCAGAGCAAAGGGATGTGGATATGTTGTAAGGCTAAATGATGCCACAAAGTGGTGCTTTCTCCTTGTTGTGATGTGCTGGACTGAGAACCGCTGCAAAACGCCCACCCAGCCAACATCTTGGGAGAGTGAGCTCTACTTTGTGACGAGCTGATTGCGGGATGCTCTCTATGTTTCTATCGTCATGTATGACCTGTCTGTGTAGTGCCGTGCAGACCTGACGTTTGTTGGTCGTAAGATCTGCCAAATAAAGTCACTGTATTCTGAACCTTGTCAACCATGTCTACAAGTTAACCGGGCATGGCTAGAGCTAGCCCTAGCTAACTTCGCTAGCCTCACGTTACAACATGAATGAGAAGAAGAGTGAAGGATGCTGTTCCGGGGCGTTGACAAAATCCAGCGTTGCTAGACAGTCTCTGAACCTATAAAACAATGTAATTTTTAAATAAAATAGATTAGTTAGTAGATGTTACTTGTCAAGGTTGTTTTTCTTAACTACAACATAATCTAACTCTCAACAAGTAAGCAAAAGATTAGATATCAGATTAGATTAGATTGAACTTTATTGTCATTGTACACAGGTATACAACAAAAATTGCCATTTCATGACACCCATCCAAGAGAAGACAACAGAACAAACAGGGGAGACAAGTGTCTGCGGTCATGCAGCCGTTGTACAGCGCTACCGTTTATAAGAGGGAAACAAAACAGAAAAACAATAGGACAGGTGAGGAAAAAAAAAATCCTCTCATATGTCGCCCAGTAGGGGGCACCGTATGAGGTTGAAAAACCCCTGCAGTAAGCACATACAGCATATAGCATGGGAGAACTAGGGTGGGGAGGGGCAAGGATGGAAGGAAGCCAGTGGAGGCTAGAGGGGGGGGGGGGTCGGGCTACTGTGGGGCTGACTCAAACTGCCCCCTCGGCTAACAGTTCTGATAAGAGGTGGAATGTGCATTAGCAGCTTGGGCTAGGGATATCAGTTCACACAGGTCAAAAGACAGGACAGCGGGGGCGTAGAGCATCTGTTTACAAAACATCCAGGAGAAAAATGAGATAAGTGGCAGTACAAGGCTGGCATCAGGGAACCAAATTACTGATTCTACAACTTGTTTTGGTACAGGCTGTACTGATAAATTTGTTGACAGCCTTTATTCTTTCTGGCACCTCTCAATGGTGAAAAATCCAATCATCCGTATCTTCTTGGTTCATTTCTTCACTGTGCAGAAACAGATACGTCTCCAAGATCTAACCCCTCTGAACCAGCTCCAGAATACTGAGTCTGAATTTGAGTCTGTACCTTTCTGCATTCCCGTCATAAGCAGCCTTACCAAGGCCCAGACAGCTGCCCAGACTTCCCGAATTGTAACGACAAGCCAGGTATCTCCAGGTCCAATTTGGAGAAATCCTAGTGTCAGTAAGCCAAATGTGTATGTCCTCCATCGACAGTACAGCCAGGCATGAATTAAACCAGCGTTGTTAACCAGCGAAGACACATCCTGCTATAAAGCAGAAGCCCCACCTGAAAAAGCTCTTGCATTTATAACATTTTTTTTCCTTTTTTATTGGAAGGTGGAATGGATTTTGAAAATATAATTAGTTAATTAGCAAAAAAAAAGGTAACTAATGAATAGCAAGAATGTCATACTTCTGGATGGAAAGATGGTTTCAGTAGATGAAGTACCACTGAATGTAATCAGCTGCTACTTTCTTCTTATCCTCCAGTGTCCTCATGAATCGATAGCAGCCTGCAGTCTGCGGCAAAGTTGGAGTGTTTTTCAGAGACTAGTCACAGTTCGTTCAGGGATGTTGCATTCTTTATCTAGAATTTAAAAAAAAAAACTAAATGCAAGTCTTTTCTTTTATTGAGGTTCCTCAGTATCCCAACCTTACAACTTACCTCAAGGAGAGTCTTCTTGATTTCTTCATCTGATGTATCATCAGTTGGAGCCTCAAATGTCTCGTCTTTGCCAACAAGATACATGAAGAAGTTTGGGGAAAGACAGCGTGGCCCTAGACCGCCATGAACAATGGACACTGCGATCATTCTTCCAACATAGAAATATTCATTTTCATCTGCAGCTAAAGAAAAAATATTCTTTAAAATCTTATTATTATAATATCCAGGAATAGAATGCAATATGTCTGAACTGAGAGCACAAACATCTTGAACTAATAAATCTCTGAAATTTAGCTTTTTTCTGTTGTGTCTGTTCAGTTTATTAAAGGTTATTAAAATACCAACCTAAAATTAGATCACAAATACATATCACAACTATCATTTACAGATAATACATCAAGTCTTTAGTAGCTTATGTCACTTTGGACTGATGCTCACATTGCTCTCATATCCTCTATGGTTGGTGCTAAGACAGAGAACATATGAGAGAAAAAGAAGTTAGGAGGTACATTAATATAGTGAAAAGCAACCTGTGTATCTCCTCTGACTTGAAAAATCAGGAAGACGATAATAGAAAAGTCTTGACTACCTTTCTTAACATACTGCCATTGGCATTGGATTGGATAAAAAACAGAAATGGAGAAATGTAAAAAGACAAAGCACACTGCAGTGTCATGGTCCTGGGCCAGTGGCCCAATGTTTTGAATTCCCTTTAGTATAGTTCTGTTTTGTTGTATTCTTCGGGGTGTGTTTCTTAGTTTAGGTTCTCAGTTTGTTATTGTTTTGGATTCAGTTTTTGGGTTTGGGTTATTGCTTTACATTTTGTTTTCCTTGGCCTTGGTCTTCCTGTGTCTCTGTGTTCCTGTGTTTGCTTCCCCCTGTGATCTTGTCTTACATGTGTCCTGACCTACTTTCATGTTTAGTCTCCCTTCAGGTGGTTTCCTTGTGTCTGGTCTTTAGGTTCCCTCTGTGTATCCTAGTCCTCTTGTTCTGTTAAGTCTGCGTGTGCGTCATGGTCAGTCACTTCCTGTTTTATTTTGATAGTCTCGTGTTCCCTGTGCTTTGTGTTTAGTTTCACTGCCTTAGTGTTATTAGTTTCATTTGTCTCACTTGTTGTTCCCTGTTGTTTCTACTCTACTCCTTGTGTATATAATCCCTCAGGTTTTCTCTGTTCTTTGTCGTGACGTCATAGTGTTGCCCCGCTGCGTGCTTTCCGTCTGTGATTAAGTTTTGCTGCTGGCCTGCCCAATCTGTTCCCTGTGTTTTCCAGCAATAAAAGCTAAGATCCTGTGTTTAAGTCTGTCTCCAGTGTCTGCATCTTGGGGTCCTCACTTGTCACACACAGCATTACGTGACACTGAAATTTCTAAAAAACATCAATAACAACATCAAATATTGAGTAAAACAAAAACATGTTGGGATGAAAGTGTACACAAACAGATGATTGTTATTACTCACAATTTAATAAAGTATTAGTATATTATTGAGTCTATATGAAAACTTTTCAAACTAATGACAACTTTCAGTTTTATAGCAAGTTTGTCTGTAATTTTTTGTGATATCTGGTCTTAATGAGGAGTCATAGTTTGAACTTAATTCATCTTTTTCTGTTTATCAGCTCCACAGTTTGAGAACCTCATCCCTTCCTGCCAAGAGGAAAGAGGAGATTCGCCCTTCAACCACAGAGATACCTACATTCAAATTTGGGTTTCAGATCTGATTGTTCATCCTGTTCATCTACTGAGTGATTGCAAATTTTCTTCCTCTTTCAAATGACCTGTGTGGTCACATGTTAAATTGTGCAGGGATCATTTGTAAGAGGAGGTGGTTATTTAATATTAACCAATGATAATGGGGTGAAGTTTTGTTTTTGTGTGTTTTGTTGCTCTATCCTGTGTTTAATCTTATAACAAGTCTCTGCTTAGTGAGTTCATACTAAGTACGCATTTCTTCCAAAGGGCCAGAACATTTTGACACATTTCCCACAGTGGAAAAGGCTGTTTGTTAATACCTTTATGGTGTTTCAGTCATTACAAAAGACAACTGCAAACAGCAATAAAAGAGCAGTTCACTGAGTATCATGCATTCAATGAAAATTGTTTGAAGGTCTAAGTAATAGTTTGGGAGTAGTTTAACAGGGTCTAAAAACATACAGTACCATAATTTTATAGTAGTTCAATTTTAAGGGGCCTTTTAAATACAGGTAAAGCTGAATAAAGAAATCAAGGGAAAGCCATAACGCTTTTACATCAATGACCTCCAGTATCAGAATCCCAGCTTTGGTTCTTGGTTTTTGGTATAACTGTTCAAAAAACAAGAAAAAGGAGGTGTTTTCACAAACTCCTTTTCTCTGATCTGTCTCAGAGTGGATTAAAAACTGAACTAAATGTATAATATTCTCTATAGAAAGGACATTAACTTGTTTACTTGCAATGCTTGTTCAACTTTGTGCTGATGCCTTTGCATACTGATTTGTGAAATTTAACTCAACCATTTCTAGGAGTTTATTAATCACCCAGGCATTGCCACATGCATGGAAATGATGGCAGAGAAAACAACGTCACCAGTGTATCACAAGTTACTAAAGGCAGAGGCAAATCTTGGTAGAGTGCACATCAGATCAGTAAGAGAGCTGCAACAATGAAACATTTTCTTGTTTCTTTGTGTCTGCTTGGAACATTTCTACATGCCTGCACTCAACGTGCTGTCTCAGTCTCAGAGTTTCAGCAGGAAGGAGATTATCTGATAGGTGGACTTTTTGACATCCATTATGACAGCGGCCAAGCATATCATAAAAGACCAGAGGTCATGGACTGCTCCACGTAAGTTTTATGATAAATCTGGTTGGCTGGCTTTGCAAGGTGAAACTACTTACTTTGTTTACAAAAACCCACTCCTGTAAACTGCTTATCAAAATTGCCGTATAGCATTTATTCTGATCTGTGTCCTTAATCAGTAGAATTTATTTTGTAGCATTCATGTCTCCACAGTATTATCTGACCTTTACAAATAGTAATGTTTAAAGTACTGAATAATAGCAAAACTACAGAAATGTGAAGTTTTGAAGCAACATTTCATATTCTTAAAGTTAATCCTGCTGTCCTGTCTTCTTGTTCTCAGTAAACCACTCACAATTGCAAGTTATCAGAGGTTTCAGTTGATGAGATTTTCTGTTGAGGAAATCAATAACTCTACCATCTTATTGCCAAATGTAACTCTTGGCTATGAAATTTTTGACCACTGCTCAGATATGCAGAATTTTCCAAGTATTTTTAAATTAATCTCAGTTAATGGCTCAATCCAACCTTGGGCTCAAAGACAAAAACCTCTGCCTAAAGTAATATCAGTGGTTGGTCCTTTTGCCAGCACTCGATCCAAGACCATTGCCCCATTTTTCATGGCAGATCTTGTTCCTATGGTAAGTTATTAATAAATAATGTGATGAAAACCATAATAATGATAGAGTACAGTGTAATTGTTGTCAATTCTTTCATTTGAGGCACCTTTTACTGTTTATTGTCTCAGAAAATTAAATTCTCTATTACTCTATTACAGATCGGTTACGCAGCTGCTAGTTCTGTGTTTTCAAATAAAGCAAAATACCCATCATTCATGCGTACAGTGCCTTCCAATAAAAGCATGATCGACGCGATTGTTAAAATTTTGCAAAACTTCAGCTGGCGCTGGGTTGCTTTCCTTAACAGTGATGATGATTATGGCACCGATGGTCTCAATCTGTTCATAAAGAAGATTAAGGATTCTGAGATCTGCCTAGCATACACCCAAGCCCTCAATGACAACACCAATTACTCTCAGATGTTTAAACAAATAGAGGCACAGCAGATACATGTCATTATTGTTGTTGCTCAAGAAATAAATGCTGAAGCCATCATTAGGTCAGCAATACAACTGAATATCACAAACAAGGTGTGGATAGCAGGGCATACATGGGCCTCAGACAAGCAGCTCCCCAAAATACAAGGAATCAAAAACATTGGAACCATACTTGGGGTATCTGATCCCAGTAGTGAAAATACCTGGTTTCAGTGATTTTATATATTCTTCCAAAGTCCACACTCACTGTGAAAATGCAGAGCAAGACATATTTTGTAATCAGAAATGTAACTGTAGTTGCCTGAAACCTGAGGAAATCCTTGCTGCAGACCCATCATTCTCTTTGACAGTTTATTCTGCCATATATGCCATTGCTCATGCCTTACACAATACCTTACAATGTGGAGCTGGCAATTGTAATAACAATATCACAGTGTATCCACACATGGTAAGTATGCAATCATTTTTTTTAATTCATCCTGAGAATTCAGTTTTTATTTGTGATGAATTTAGCTACTGGTAATTTGTAGAGGGCAGACTGAAAGGAGTTTAGTGTTTTTGGGATAGAGTAGAACAATCTGCAGTTGTGTGTATTGGCTCATATAGTTTCAACATATGTTTAGAAAAAAAGTTGGGACTAACCCTTTTTTTAATTACAAATAGCATAGATAAATCAA
>JAMQGT020013229.1:0-110767 GCA_024447675.2 Pterophyllum scalare | reverse complement strand
CGGTCCGTCACACCTCAGTCAAACGCTCTGAGCTATGACCTCATGCACAACACACAGACTGGTATTTAAGGTGGAGACAGTGTCTCTGAATGTAAAGGTAGTAATGATTTATGTGTCTGTTGCTTTTTCTTGGAATTGGAGGTTTGGTGGTGTGTGTGGCCTTTAACTAACACAGACCACTTATTGTTTGATGTGATTCAGTGGGGCAGGGAGATTGTTTTCCACATCATTTGTTTTCTCTGTGGAAGTCTGCTTAATTAATGTGGTTCTATGCCAAGAGGCTGCAGACAGAGCTGCTTCACCTTAACATGTGTAGCTGCTCTGATCATCTGTTCATTTAAAGCTACAACCACAGGTTCAAAGTGGAATTAATGAACAGTGGAACGTGACTAAATGTTACCCTTTTCTTCTGTCCACAGGAATTGGGAGTGAGAACCCTATTAAACTAAGCAATCCCAGATTGCTTCAGAAGAGAGCACTGAGGTAAGATGTGCAATAAGACATTTAAAAATGAAAGGTGCTACTTACAGGCAACATGCTCCTACATACCAAAGAGGCAGAGGATCCCAACAATCTCAACAGGTGTAAATGTGGTATGACAACCTTTATTCTGCAACACAGCCTGAACTGTCTTAGGCAGCTTTCTTTTAATTTTGTTAAGCAGTCTTCAGGAATAGTTCCCCAGGCTTTGGATGTTGGCTGCCTTTTGTTCCAGTCTCTGTCAAAATGATCCCACACTGCTTCAGTAATATTGAGGTCTGGGCTCTGGGGAGGCCAATCCATGATTGACAGTCTTTCCGTGTGTGTGTGTGTGTGTGTGTGTGTGTGTTTCATATCTTATCTGTGTTCATATTTCCATTACTTTTGACAAGATCCCCAACACCACTGGCTGAAATGCAACCCCAAACCATGACACATCCTCCACTGTGTTTTACAGATGGCTGTAGACACTGTTGTACCTCTCTCCTGACCTCCTCTGTACATATTGATTTGAAGCAGAAATTCAGAAAGCTGGAGAACTGTTGCTCAAAGACCATTTAAAACATAAGTCTGACTTCTTGGAAGCAAAATAAAAGAAATGAAGGGTGGTTCAGGAAGAATAGGGAATTTTGCATGGTCAGTTATCAGTGTTTTCACTCAGGTTACAAGCCCTGCAGCCTAAGTTGGCCTCCCACCCCAGGGGATTTATTTTATTTTATTTTTTTTGTTTGTGAAGTAAATGCTACAGTCATTAAGTTTAGCCATTGTTTTTAAGGTTCCTATTTCTACAAAATAAAGAACCAGAAAATTTTTATTAAATAATACTGCTTTACTTGTTCACATATACACTTACTAATCTAGACTAATCATTCATCGCTGCGTGTAAACAAAGTGACTTGGGCTCTTTAAGGCAGATTTCCTATTCTGGGATTCATATTAGTATTATGATAGTGCTTCAGATCAGTCCAGTGACAAAATAAGAGAAGCTCACGTAGATGCAGGATTGTGCAGCATCATGTTGTTGGCTGAGTGTCAAATACTCAATCAGGCCTCCTGATTGCAACTCTAATCTATAAAATTTCCTTCAAAACACTGAGGACGTTGGGCACAGTGACGCCCGAAATATGGTGCCAAAATATGTGTGCATGGCTTTGATTTGAAAACATTGAGCATGCATGATGAGCATTTTATGAAGATCTTCAGTTAGGAAAAGAGATGCTTCTGTGTTGTGATGGGAAAAGATCCACCATGCCTGTGTGTATCAGTGTGTTCACAACTCTCTGGTTTTGTCCATTCCAGCAGCCACAGAGTTTGAAAGAGTTGTTTTCCCAATTTTGACTGTTTCCTCACAGCAGTAATCTACTGCCAGCTCTTTTATAGCTCTATTGCAAATTTGTGGTTTTGAATCAAATCCATAAATGACTTCAATATGTTTTTTTTGAGAGAAATTTGCTGCATATCTGCGAGGCCCAGGGTGTTACAGGGTCAAAAATGTCTCATAATGTCTAGATAAATATTTGAAGATGGAGAATTCAATGAGATTTACAGTCTTACATCCAAATGTACAGTTCAGATGATTAATTGCATGTTTTTAGAGCTTCATCCAGAATCCACTGGCTGATTGACTATATTCTTGACCACCTCTCCGACGGACCATGCCTCTAGCAATAGTTCAGTGACTTGGATGATTGATCAAATTCAGATTGATTCAGTGAGCCCCTCACCACTGCTTACATTGTAGCTCTATAAACAAACCCAGTTTCCCACAGCTCAGCCCTGTTTCAATAACAGTTGGTATTTTTTCTGCACCCCTCAGCTTCCAGAAGGAATTCTCTTTTGACGAAAAAGACGACCCAGCCAAAAGCGCCAAGGATATAGATATTAGTCTCTTGGCCAATCTCCCCAAAGGTGAGTAAAGTTTTTTTTTTTTTTTTTTTTTTTAAACTTCTTCTTGCTGAAAATGACCCTGACATTGTCAACATTCCCAGAGTGTTTCAGAGTTGCTGTTGTGCAACAGTAGCCTTTTTGCCAGGTGGAATCATGTCAGGTTCTGTGTGAAACCAGTTTTACTACAATCCCCAGCCTTACAAATTGTAGTGTATCAACTGCTGTTATTATGCTGTTTTCTTGACAGGCTTCATTTAATGCAAAATGTAGGTCCAGTAAAGATATATGATCCTGTAGTGGTTCCCACTGGATGGTGCATATAATGGTTTGAAGATTTGTAGCAAGACCACTGTGACTTATGACTCTGTGGTGGTTAGATTGTAACACAGTGTAATCAAATCAAAAGCAAATTTACATTTTGACCGTGATTTTTTTTTTGTGGTTTTCTATTCAGATGAACAGATTGTTGCATTTTTTTTCAGTTCACTAATAATAGGTGTTCAGTATTTGTAATATACCAGTTCTTAAAAACCAGAAGTCTTGAAAAATCATGCAACCCTGTGTATTGTTCCCGATCCTGAATTGGAGAAGCGTAAGAGGATGGATGGATGGATGTGGTTTGTGACAAATAAGTGCAATTACAATCAGCTGCTTCTTCGGTGAGCCTGTCATCCCGCAGATGGGCTATGACTGCAGCTGGTATTTTCATTCTGCTCTGCAGCCTCTGAGCCATTCTGTTGGGAAACACAATACAGAAAGGGCTAAGTTGTAAAGACTCCACCTTAACATTAAGGCACAGGGGATTTTCCATAAGTAAATCTCAATCTCAAACAAATAAAAGAAAAAGGAAAAAAGAATAAAATATAGTAGAATTAGCTGCCAAATCTATTTGAGTAGCTATTTATAAATGGGGCAGCACACTGAAGCCTGTATGAGAAAAATTGCGCTGCATTCAGCAAGTTTTCAGGCCCTTTGCCATTAAAATAAGTGAGAAATAACATATGGATGATTCATTTTTCTCATCAGTCTATATATAATAATCTTACTACAACAAAGCCAAAACCTTTTGTGGTCTTTTGTAAATAAATGAAAGGCTTCATTCACTTAGTGCTCAGTTTAAGCATCTTTGGCAGGAATGGCAGTGTCAAACTTCGGAATGATCCTACAAGCTTGGTTTTCTGGTAGTATGCTTTGGTTTGTGGTTAAAATTACAACAACCAAATTCTAGGCAGCCAGATTTAGGTCCTTCCAAACTTCTTTCATTGTTAGGATAAGAATTTCTTTCTACTTTGAACACTTTAGCAGCTGACCTAGGTCACTGAAAAGCTGGCAGTAGCTTGATAGTGAGAAACTGGAGAATTCCAAATCTCTAGGTGAAGAGATGTTTAGAGTAACATCAGTTCTATGTTGCAACCTTATTGATTAGCCTGTGATGCCAACTTCTGATTGGCTGAGAATTGTCTATCATGTTGGTCAGGGATGACCATAAACAGTACAGACTATGGCTCGTCATTGAGCAATATTAAAGCCACACCTACTGCTCAGTAATATTGTAAACAACATGGTTGCTTTGACTATTATGATGTTATACATAATGCATTGATATCAGCAGATTATGTAATATGGGTGCCTTATATAGTAATCTTCCTGCACACACGAGTAATACCTTGTAAGTATACATTATATCTGACTAATTGTTATAGGTTAAATTAATAGAGAGACATTATGTAGTATACATTCCTGTACAAGAGTGCAGTATGTACTTGCTCTAATTTGTTTACCATGTGTCTGTTCTAGGATGTGGTTACCTAAGAGTTTGTAGAAATGTTAAAGATGATCTCAGAATATCAGTCTCTTACAGCAGGCTTGCAATTAATTTGATTTAATGAGTGTTTTTAATATTAAAAACATACTTTGGCTGGAATATGTATTATATCTTTACTAACCCAGGGGTGACTAAAAGTATTTGGATAAAAGTATATGGCAAGGCCTCTGACATTTTCCCCTCCTCTTTTCTGACTGTTTTTTCACCAGATTTGCATTTGGCTAGTGTCATTGTCACTTCTAGCAAAGTAGCAACGTTGAGTTGGATTTAGAGAGAAACATTCAAAACAAGACAATGCACAGTTTTGAGATTTGAATTCAGCCCTCTGTAGGTTGATCATTTTCATGTTCATCAAACAATATGGCATCCTTTCACTCCTCTAACACATTACCCAGTATCAGCGTAGATGAGCAGCATGAGTTTTTTTCCATTGGGATCTGATGTGTTTTCCAAGTGTTCCCTAATATTTTTGATCAGTGTACAAGTAATCCCTGTCAGCCCAGGCAGTCTCAGTTTTTCCTCTTTTGATGTATGATGTCTGGATAGAATCCCAAATCAGTCATCTCAGACACGCAGCTCAGGCTCTGAGGACAGCTTGCATTTAATCCACATTTGATATTTAATGTAGCATCAGGCTTGTGAACATTAAAAAGAAAATGTCCATGACTGTCATAAAGAAAACTTAGTACTCATATTGCTGACTCTGTATTTTGCTCTTTTTTTATTTAATATTAAGTGTCTGAATTGAGGAAACTATTTGAGGGCATTACTACAAGCACAAGTGACTGGGAAATGAACAGGTGAGACCATAATGATACAGCTATAAAAATGCTGCCAGTGATTTTAATGAAGACAATGTTGAATTGGGTAAAAATGTGTAAAGATGATTCTTCTCTTTCTCTCTGTGTTTAGAAAGGAGCGCATTGCTCGACGGTTGGAGGGAATAGAGGGTGAGGTGCATCCATCTCTGCTGCCTACCTTGGTGGCTAACCGGCTTCTGGAGGAGGACACTCCACGATACACTAGGGCCTCTGATCCCTGTGAGCCCTGTGCTGGTGAGACAAGAACAGTTCCATAGACTATTGTCTCTTTCTACCTGAGAGAGTCATGACTTGTGTATTCTCTCACTAGTTACAGTCCAGCGGTATGGCATAGAGGGATTTGAAAGCCCAGAAATGCAGCTGAAGGCTCCAGAACGGCAGTCCAGAGCTCGATGCAGGCCTGACCCTCAGTCCTTCGTCCACACTGAACCAGTTCACAGTTTGGGTCCTACAACGTATGCTCCAGAGTTGGAGTCCAAGGCTGAACGCATCGCCCGCTACAAGGCAGAACGACGCCGGCAGCTGGCCGAGCGCTACGGCATCTCTTTGGATCAGGAACCCGACTTGGACCATCACTCACGCTACCCCCGCGCTCAGAAAGAGTCAGACTGCTCGGAGAGACGTAACAGAGGGGAGATGGTGGGAGAGGAAGGCAGAGATATCGCCTTAAGTGCTTACACCAGCACCTTGGCCACTAGCCCGAGGGCAGGCCGTTCAGCACCACCCCATGGCCACCTGGACACAGGCTGTGACATTGGTCGAACCAGGGTGGAGTTGTTCTCGGAGAGGGAGAGGCTGATGAACCTGGAGAATCAGCGCAGGGCTGCTCCGCCCGAGCCTCCATCCTCTTCTTCATACATGGACGTGACCTCATCGTCCTCCCCTGTTAAGGTGCCTGCAAAGGACTACACAATGACAGGCATACCACCCAGTTCACCCAAGCTGGGCAGGCACCCCTCCCTCTCCTCGCCTAAACATGGGGTGTCTCCTGGAGACCTGTTCATTGAGCAGCAGGCCCACAACATCCTCAGCAGACAGGGGTGAGTATTTTGATGTCATCTATGTTTGTTTGTTTAAATTTGTGGGGGTTTTGTTTTGTTTTTTTAACACATTTTTTGGTATGTATACAACAATGGTGGAATACACTTGTGCAGAAGTTTGAAGGCACTTGAAATGTTTGTGTTTGGTAGAAAACCATAGAGCAAATTTATACAGCAGTTCTCTACATGGCAACACAGTGGCTGTCAACACAAAGTGAAATAGAAAGGTCAGATATCATAGATGCATCAAAGATTCTCAGCTGGCATTTGTGTTGATTAGCCTTCCTTAGAATATTACGACTACCCTTTTTGATTACGTTCTTATTAGATTAGCTGAAAAACAGAAACAGTTCTATAAGTGACCCCAGACTTTTGAGAGTTGGATTTCATATTTTGCTTTATACATAAATAGCCAGTCACCTGTGAATTTCAGGTCTCCTCAGCAGGCCTTTTCTGCATTCTAAGATTCACTTCACATCCAAATAAACAAGGTTTAAACCAGAACACCGCTGTATCATTGTGCTTAAAAGATGGACTCACTGCGACAGTGTTGTCCCTCCCTCCCTGTCTGTCTCCGTCCCTCTTTTCATTCCATATGTCCAAGGTCGTTCTCTTGGCAGGAGTCTCGTTTGATACGCAGTCATGCAATCTGAGCTCATTCTGGAACAGACAAGCTTCCACAGCGACCTACAGCTGGGCAGATTATTCAGTGTGTTTGTGTTGTATTTTTATTCTAGAGATTTCAGGTGGATGTATTAAGCAGCAAATCGACATACTTTTCATACTCCCAAAGGAGCTCTTACTGGCCCAGTTGCTGCATTTTTGTGTTAGAATTATTTCTGAGGCTGTTGGGATGAAGTCGCCCTCTGGCTCTGTAGCTGATGCAGCCTTCTTAAAGAGTTACTCCTCTTTGAAAGTATCGTGAGTAAATCAGCACTTTAGCAGTGCCACTTCAGAGCTATAGGTTCTTACTTACAGGACAATTTAAGTTTGTTAAAAGTAGATAAAACTGTTTTTGTAGATTGGTCAGTGTCAGCTGTCATAATTCTGTCCCCTGTGGATGCCTGGCAACATCTAAGGCAGTTTTCAGACCAATGTCCTGGTTCAACCCTTCCATGTTTTCAAGGGACACTGTCCCCCAGTCCCAGATCATTGGGAGCTCCTGAACGTTAGTATTGTCTGTGTGGCTATTATTTTCAGTACAGTGCAATAATGATGCATTTAAATGGGGGCTAAAAGGACAAAATGACACCCAAAAGAACCTGAGCCAGTAGCTCAGTTGCTGCTGCAGATGGGGAAGTACTAAGAGTTGTTTTGCCTCTATAACTGCTGGAACAGAGCGAGTCAGTGTGTGTGCACCTCCATATAGCTCTCTCTCCCTCCAGCCCAACCCAGATCATGAGCAGGCTGTAGCCCTGCACTGTGCCATTTCAAACGAACATATGAAGGTGCATTCCTTGACTCCACACCCATCCAGGGCATTATTCTCCGTCATCCCTGTGCCTGTCTGCATCACCCCCTCTCTCTGTTCCTCAGTCTTCCCTCTCAGGTTTCCAAACTTGGCCAGGTTGTATATGTGTCCACGGTGCAGAGAGGGTGTTGCATTACTGGGCGGCTCAGTGTGACTCCACAGTCACATCTCTGACCCACAGCTGGGTCTGATCAAGACCAGTGAACCCTGAGGAGAAACAAGCAAATAGGAGTGTCTCCTCTCTGCATTTTTATTGGGTGTGTGAGGGTCAAACATGAAGGGCTTTGTTTTAGCTCTTGTTGTAAAATGTTATGAGTCTATACTGTCAGTCATTCGTGCTACCCCCAATATTTTCTATTGCTGTTTTAGATGTGTCTCTGTATTTAGTGAGATTACAGTTCAACACATGAAAAAGATCCTTCATAAAACAACAAGCATCCTGCTTGAATTATTATTTTCAGTAATTATCTAATTCCCTTTTTGTTTTTTTTAATTTTGTGAAGCTGGTGACAGAAAAACTGAATTGGCAGTTAATGGGGTAAATGGTATTTGGACTGGGTATGGATAGAGTGCCTTTCTCACAAAGTTGAGCACTCAATACACTTCCTGCTGTAAGTCTCATTCACCTGACCTCACACACACTCATGCAGCGCTTTTATCTATGTGTAAGCGCTTTCTAACGTTTGCACACATACATACTTTGGTGGATGACTCAGGAGTAACCCAGGGGTTAGTATCTTGCAAGGATACTGGCTGGAAGAGTCAGGGATCAATCTACCGACCTTTCAATAGGTGGATGACCCCATAAATGCAGGGCTGCACTGACTATCCATCAACAGTTTTGATGATTAGTTGACTTTGTAATTTTTTTAATGGTTTAACCACACATAATGAAAGCTAATACTCAGAAACTTGGGTCAATTGCGGTGTTGAAATGTTTCCACACAGAGATGTGAGCCTTGTTACAGTTGAGCAAGACCCAATTGTTTGGCCCAATCAGAGGATTATCTGTAATTTGTAAGTTCCAATGAGTCAAGTGAAACCTTTCCACCTCAGGACTCAAGTTGAGTCTGTTTCCCCACTCAGGATCCAAGTCTGTTGGATATGACTGCATCTTTTTGTGAGGTCTAAAAACAGCATTTAGTTCACAAACGGACTTCTCCTTCCTTTCTTCATACAGGTCTTCTCTATCTGTATTTATGACTGAGGGACACTCTTTTCAGTTTTGTTGAACTCTGCCTTTATTCAGCATCAGAGGGGCCAGCATGACTCAGTCATCTGGCTCTGGTGGAGTGAGATGGCATTTCCTCTGAATATTTGCATCTGGAGATAACACCTCAGCTAGAGAGGCCTACTTTTAAAGAGCCTTCTCTCAAGAAACTGATTTCTGTGTGGTCAGATCTGATGTAATATAACTGTGCTGTTTGGTGACCACTGGTCATAATTTAAATATGAGACTTATTATTAATATTTTTACTGTGGCAGTTGAATGTCTCACCTGGGAGTTCAAGTTGTATTCTGAGGATTGTGCCGATCACTAAACCGTCTCACTCTAGTCAAGCTCAATGTGAAGTCAGTGGAGTGTGTAATGTAGTGGTGTCTTTGCTTGTATGCTCCACGAAAAGAGCTCAACACTGAATTCAGACCCTGACCCAGCTACTCAATCACTCACATGTTTCCCATTGGGTTTTTCTTGGTGCAGTGCAAAGGGGAAACTTAGCACTGATTGGTTCCTCCAGACTGATGCTGAAGGCGACACCCACTCCCTCATCAACTGGCCATCAAGGTACACCCAGGCTGGTTGTGTCTCACCCCAGTTATTGCTTACCATGTTCCCATTCATCTGGACTTACTGTACCCAAAATGCAACAGCCATTCTGAGCAGTGCTTCTTAAACTGCAGGTCATTACAGTGCCCTGTCTTTTTCTTTTTCTTTTTATGATACTGCATTTACTCACTTTGGGTCCTGAGTTTACTAGCAGACAAATGTTTAAGACGTTTGAGCTTTGAGAGTCCACTGTCACCATCATCCTCATCCTCACTGTCACCAGCTCTAGTCCCCTTGGCTTCCAACCATAACTTCATCTCTCATTCATCTTTTGACGTGTTCACCTTAAACTTCATGTGGTAACAGCTGTTTGATGGATTGTATTATATCAAAAATGACAAATACTAGATAAAATATAGGTAGTGATGGTGCAATATTGCCTATTTAACAATTACTCTGTGTCAGTGACTGTATATATTGGTGTAGTGGGGTAGACGTAGTCCACTCTACTTTTGGATTCTCCATTTATTCGAGAATCATTTGAATAAGGGAAATGTCTCAAATAAGTCTGGGTAGTGTTGCAAGCATTTAGCCATGAATGCCAGTGTGAGAGAAAAGACTGGCAACTATGCAAACCAATTCCATTACAGGCAAAGCTGAAATGCTTATTGTTGGGTTTAATGTGACTTATATAGTATGTTGTGAATTTATGAAATATTTGAGTCATCAAGACTAAAAATCTGACAAAGCATTCAGTCTCAGGATATGATATTTAAATATAAAAAAAAGTATAAATACTGTTTCACTGTCCAGCCCTAATATCAAACAAGAAAGACTGGGCTCCTCCCTTAATGCTGAAAGGCTTACACACAAAGGATCATAATCAAAGTCATCTTTCTGAGCTTCTATGTGAACTGTGCTTTGCCTATTCATGTGTTATAAATGTTAACCAGCCCTTTGTCTCCCTGAAGAATCAGAGTTAGGGAGAGGCTTGTCAGGGAGGAGGGCCGCCAGAAGAGCCCAGATTCTGGACATGTTGCAGAAGCCCCGGTGTATCGACAGAAACAATTTCAGCACCAGGTCCAGCCCCAGGCTTCTACACGCTACCATGCAGACCCACTGGGCCCACAGCAGGCCTACTCCCACTCCCACCAGCATCCACAAGTTCAGCACAGCCGGTTTGGTCCACAGGGAGGACAAGAAGTTGGCGGTTACCCCAGTTATCTGTCCATGACTTCAGGTCCCACATCCAGAATTGGGCAGCAGCAACAGCAGGTCCAAGAGGAAGAGGCTGGTGAGGCTGAGGAGGTCAAGACAGAGGGACTTCTGAGGAGCAGAAAAGCAGTCCTGCCTTCAGAGATCCGGCGCAGGGAAAGGAGCACTGAAGACCCACGTAGAGGAATAGGGGAGGAGGAGCTGGGCATGTACAGGGTACGAAGGGAGGCTGAGGTAGAGGAACCTGTGAGAGGAGGACTTAGAAGCAGACCTATGTGGGAGGAAGCGGAGTACGCCTCCTGTCTGCAGGCAGCAGAGAGTCGACCCAGAGAGTGGGACAATGCTGTTTATAGCCACAAAAGACTAGCTGTGACCCATAATCAGCCCAGAACAGCTCACACAGGGCCAGGAAGCGCCACCTCCACCACAGCCCTGAGCCGCTCTGTGTCCGATGCTGGGAATCAGCGAGGGCCCAATCAAAGGTGCTTGCAGCACCAGACGCAGGAACCCCGAGAG
The DNA here is from genome assembly GCA_024447675.2 of Pterophyllum scalare. NCBI lineage: Eukaryota > Metazoa > Chordata > Actinopteri > Cichliformes > Cichlidae > Pterophyllum > Pterophyllum scalare. The sequence goes on along the minus strand of JAMQGT020013229.1, from coordinate 99,744 downwards.
GTCAGGGAAGAGGAAAGTTGGAATAACGGAGAGAGTCACCAGGACACCAAGGTGTCTGTTGCCCAGCTCAGGCATTCCTACATGGAGAGCACCGCCACTCCTCCAAGCAGCCGCAGGAATGAGCTGTAGGTGGCAAAATGCTGCACCGCCTTTATTCACTGGCTGACTGCTGTGGTGCTCACTCTGATGCTTGTTACCTAACATCATCTGGCTACTCACTGACTAACAAGCAACTAAGTCTGGTGTACAGTTCAAAGCACAGTGGTTCATTTACAGAGTTTTTAATCTGTAGGATTGACATACATGCATTAATCTCCTAACACTAACTGTCTTGCGGTACAGTGTTTGTTGTTTTTGTTTTACTGGCACTGTGACTTGTCTGGTTGCTACCTGGGGATGTGTATGAATGAATGTGTATGTGCTTTAACTATTAATAAATCTGCATGGGCTTGCTCATACAGTAGGCTTGATTTAAAAAGCAAAGGTATGATTTAATGTTTTGTTACCTCTGCTTTGAAACAGTTCCATTTTTGCACCATGTCCCTCTCTATCTCTCCCTGACTACACTGTGTTCTCTTTCTTTGGGTTCTCTATCTGTTGGCCTCTCTCCCTGGATGGCCCCTCCAGTGAGGTGGAGGAGCACAGGGTACTCAAAGGCTACGAGGCCCCATGGAGAGGGGAAAGGGACAGGGGGCGCAGGCCCCGGCAGTATATCTATCCCGGGGAGAGTAGAAAGACCTCAGAGAGGTTTAGGACACAGCCCATCACTTCTGCCGAGCGCCATGACACTGATAGGTACTGCTCTGGACTCAGGATTGCACGGCCGAGTGTGAAACACATGCATGTTAAAAGAAATCATAACTGAGTATAATATGCAATGCAAAGAAATGCTGATTTTTAATCATGTTTGGGTGATCTATAATCATTTATTAGTTCTGTACCATTTATTAATTCCATAGTCAGTTTAATATCATAATACAACAGGCGAGTGAGAATAATGCACGCACATGTTCAGGCTTGAACATACTCCCCGTCCTTGATTTTCTTTCTAACAACATTAGCAAATAAGGAAGCTTAAAGGCCAAAGGTCCCTCTGAATGGGCCTTGGCAGTGGTCATCACATGTGACCACAGTGAGGACGCATGAATTGGCCTTTGTCAGTAATCAACCCCCGAGACCACGGACCTGAACAGACTTCTGTAATGCTGTCTAATTCTCCAGCTTAGTCTCCTTTATTCTTTCCATTTTTTATTCCTTCTAACAGGAGCTGTTACATTTCCAGCATACCTCAAACGCCCGTTTCTCTCTGCATGTCCTCAGCTCTTCTGCTGCTTGCCTTCCTGTCTCTAACTACTCACCATCTTCTTATTTTACTCTTTTATTGTTACATATATTTTGGAAGCTTTTACTGATTGTCTTTTTCTCGCACTTTTGAAGGTCTTGTGTGAGATCAGACTTTGCTTCGACTGAAGGTAAGTAGCTTTTCTCACTAACTTGAGAGGTATTTGGGTAAAATTAGATTTTTAGAATACAGTAAGTAGCTATGAGAACTGATACTGCCACAGTCCTGTGAGTAAATTAAATGATACAGTTGTTTTGTTTTTTATACTCTTTCCTTGGTTGAATAATGAGATCACGAGGGTATGAAAAGCTTGGAATTAAATTTATGGTTTAGTTCAACTGCTTTCCTTTTATAGTACATCTAGTCTGTGTTATAACTATATAGTTTCAGCTTGTATTGCATTGCAATTCATTGGTCAGTACCTAATTATGAAAACAGCATTATTGCTTATTTACAGTTGCCCTCAGCCATAAGTAACCAGACTGTGAGTTGTGGCTTCATATTAAAGCTGCAATAATACACATGGGTGGAGGCCCAGTGACTCAGATCTGTTTTTAAGGGCTTCTTTTTTTCTTTTTCTTTTTTAATGGGGAAGTGTAACATTTTGAAGTGGAGTTTACAGAGGCATTAATGATCCTCACAGTAGCATAACAGCACAGTGGCCCCACTTAGGGCAGAGCCAGCTCATCTGCTTCTTATAAACATGCTCTTGGCCAGGTTGCTTTTTGTACCGTTACATGGGCCAGAGCTCAGCACTGCGGCGTCAGTCAGCGGGATAGTTGTTTGGTGATGTCATGTGTCTTGCAGAGAATAAAGTGTGTGTGTGTGTGTGTGTGTGTGTGTGTGTGTGTGTGTACGCATGCTTCTCACACCTGTCCTGTTTATAGCCTCCTGAGCGACTCCAGTGAAAAGCTCAGTGGTTTGTTTTTTCTGGATGGTGTTTAATAATGTTTGATAATGAAAGTATCACACAATGGTTGTTGTAATTTTATAAATGTTACATTATTAGATTACTGGGAAAGGTCAGAATGTTTTCGATGCAGCAAATGTGATTTTTGCTGAACATTTATGCTGCTGTGATATATAGTGTTAAGTTATTTACAATAAAAAAAAAAAAAACAGAACAGAAATCTAAGACAGCCACTGAGTACACTTTTAAGCATAAATTTACAGAGCTAGCTAGCTATTTTTTTATTTATTGGAAAATGAGTTAAGTATTTTTCACATACTGCTAAAGCATTTGTTTTCTGGACCCCTGCCCATTTTGACAGTTTATTATTACAGCTTACAATTTATATATATATATATATATATATATATATATATATATATATATATATATATATATATATATATATATATATATATACACACACACACACAATAATGTCAGCTGCAGATTTACTTCATGACTTGCAGTTTGTTTATTTTTAATTGGCCTGTAATTTTGGAAAGATGGAAATTAAAGCAGCATCTTTAATCAGCTTGAAATAACCACTGTTAGTATATTTTAAATAACTAGAGCAAACTAGCTAATTGAGCTAACACTAGCTTAATGAGTTTGTTTATAAAATTGTTGTTGTTTTTTTTGTTCTGACTTGTTTCCAAATAAGTAATCTGAAGAATGATGTTGTGTGATGGCAGTTTAGTGTCATACTAAAAGAATAATCTATATGCATGTGGCAACCAGAGGCCATGTACAGTCAATAAAACTCATTGGCTCGTAGCCATGACAGTCATAAAAACTGTTATTGGGGTGAAGTGGTGGGCAAGGGGCTGAAGTGACCGCTAATAAAAGCGGAGAATATTGTTGACTGACCTGTGACAGAGTGGGAAATAAGTTACTTATGCAGTGGGTACCTGGGATGCCTTGGTGTCCACTGCAAAGTGATGCAGTGGAGCTTATTTCTTTCTATGTGGACAGACCTTAAAGCTGCAGGACTGTGTAGAGCTGTTTCTGTAAAGTTATACTGTTTATACTTTTATTTATTTCATTTTTTTTTCCCGTTCCTTTTATCTCATATAGCGTTACTCAAAATATACACTGCATAGAATCTTCAAACCCAAGACTATTATAAATAATCATAGTCCACCGAAACATATTTATTATATCCGGCAATAGATCTTGGGATTTTGTTGGTGGGAATCTATGCCAGCATAAAAAAAATAAAATGCTATTAAGATAAGAAAAAATACAGATAAATCAGAATTTATGTAGTTGGAGACTATTTCTAATTCTTGCTTTCAATGTTGTAATGTTCTCATCCATTTTTCCAGCTGATGAAGAGAAGCTAGATGAACGGGCCAAGCTGAGTGTCGCAGCTAAGCGCTCCCTCTTTAGGGTGAGTTTCAGCTATAGGCAGTGAAATCTTATTTCATAAGGCTGTATTTACCAAATTTTAAGACGTGCTAAAGACCAGATGAGGTGTGGAAATTTTGTTTAATCAATTAGGCCCTGCGACAGGCTGGCGACCTATACAGGGTGTACCCTGCCTCTCGCCCTGTGTCAGCTGTGACCCTGAACAGGATAAACAGAAGAGAACGGATGGATGGAATTAGGAATAATCATTTGCATTGATTTATAAAGATACCTTCTCCTTCCAGGAACTGGAGAAGAGTGTTGATGGTGGAGCTCCTAAACCCCGGTCCAGGAATGTAGCTGTGGACCGGAGACTAAGACGGACACAAGATCGATCCAGAACTCAGCCAGTCACCACTGAGGAAGTGGTCATCGCAGCCACGTAAGGCCTTGTTACTTTGTTTGATCCTTAATGTGAAGGACTCCTGTCACAATATAGAGTAACTTAGCTTTTTGTAAGGTAAGTGAAGAGAAACATCTAAACCACTCTCATGGATTTACATGTGAAGAGTAGAGCTAGAGCCAAGAAATGGTTAGCTGTTCTTAACATAAAGGCATAAAACTCAAAACTGTTATTATTTGTATTTTTGTAAAATTAATCCCCTGAATCCCAAAACCTGTCAGGTTTGAAAAGAACATTTTCTTAAATTTTTTTTAAAAATTGCATTTTTTTTTCTTAGCCTCAAGTTGTAACAAAATGGATGAAAATGCCACATTTTCAACTTTCTGATGGCTCTTGAACTAACCACCTGTGATGTACAGTTTTGTCAGGAAACACAACCAAATCTCAGCTTGAAAATGAGCCCACAGATGTGACAGGAGCAACAAAAAGTGCCCACAAACTGCAACGGGTTTCGAGGGTTAAAACAGTGAGACGTTGTATATGACTTACAGTTTTTTAGATGTGTTTGTAAATGGATTCAACTACCTCTGATCATTTTGCTAAGCTAAGCACCTACAATTATAGCTCCATACTTGCACACAAGAGTGGTACAAATAATAATTAATAACAGTGTTATCTCAGTAGCACTTCTCTTAACTTTTTACTAAGTTCTTTATGACAATAACATAAGTAAAAACATTCAAGTAATAGAAACTAAACATTTCCAAACCCTTCACAAAGAAATGTTTTCAGAAAAGATTTAAAAGAAGCTCGAGTCTTAGTATGTCAGTATGATGAGAGTTCCATGGTTTGGAGGCTATAATATCTAAACCTCAATCATTCTTTCTCAATTTATGGTGTGGGAATGACCACCAGGGCTCCATCCACAGGGCCGTGGCTGTGGACAGCACATGCCAGGTCAATAAATCAGAGATGTAAAATCTTTAAGTACAAGAGAGTAAATCCATGCGGATCTGTTCTATTTGAAAAGTGCTTTAAAGGCCAGTTCTCCTAGATTATCAAAACCATTCATACTTGTATGTAGACTTCCATTTGCAAAGAGAACTTCCTGTTAAAGTGACTGAATAATTTCTCCGTACTGTAAGCAGCAGTGTGAAATTATATTTGGGTAAGTAAGCACTTTTTTCAGGGTGGTTACTGGCCTGTTACCAGATTTATTTTTAAATTGTTTTTTTTCATCTAGATTAAAACTTTCCTTTCTGTGTGAACGTCTTACTGAACTCTTAAACTAAACATTTGGTGCTCCTCCAGCTGTCTTTTTACATGATGTAACTTGAACCACCATTTTTCTTGATCACCTCATGTTTTCATTGTCACCTGTGTATCTTCTCTGCCCTCTGTGTGCGTCTGTGCGACTGTGTCTTTGTCCTTGACCACTGCAGCGTCTCTTCTCACATGTCACAAACGGTGACCACTCACACCGCTGTAGCACGCGTCTCTAGCCCCACCCTAGTTTACAGCACTGCCCCACCGTCCAGGTACACAGCAAACGTGTGCGCACGGATATGTATGTATGCTCGCATCGAGCTGAGGTGTTTGACTAACATGTTTGAGTCTTTAGAGTTTTCTTCTTCCCCTTAGTTTTAACCTCTAGGATGCAGTTGTTGGTAAAGCCCTAATGCACAGTATTTTTTTTTAAGGTTTGGTGCCCTCATGTGTGATGAGAGGAAACTGCCTGATTGAAAAGCGGACACAGAAGACTAGAGGGATTTTACCTCATTGCTTGTTGTACATGACTAACTCTGCATGTGTAACAAACCTTTTTAGCTCTGTGTTAAAACTTTTATTGAATGTCAGAAAACATAGACCCACAATCCTCTCTGTGACATGCCACTTGCTTGCTTGCATGAGCTCCTTCCATGCTTACCAGAAGTCTCCCTTTGTTCTACCTCTTCCTCTCTTGGATGGTCCCCCCCCCCCCCAGCCTGCAGGCATCCTCACAGCAGAGCGCTGTTGCCCGTGAGCAAGTGAGGGCGGCCCAGCAGGCACAGGATACCAACGAGATCCCGGGTTTGACGCAGACATCCCCAATGAAAGAAAAAGATGAGAAGCAGAGTCAGGAGGAGCCTGACCTCTGCACCCTCAGCCTGGCTGAAAAGATGGCGCTGTTTAACCGGCTGGCTCAGCCTCCAACCAGGGTCACCCACACAAGAGGGGGGACACGCCAGCGCAGGACCAACGCTCGCTACCAGACGCAGCCCATCACGCTGGGAGATATGGAACAGGTGGGGGAGCAGCAGGCTCACTTTGTTTCTGCGGTACTTCCCATCCTGGGTGTCATATATACAGAGTATTTAAATTAATGAAGTTGGGGAGAGGAAATGTTTTGATTTTGCAGTATACCTAAAATAGAAATTGTTGCTAATGACTGAACCACTTTATAAAACTTTATGAGAGAATCAGAGTTGATTCCTAGATGCATGTAAAAACATTTAATACAGGTGGAAAAGTTGCAATGATGAGATGAGTAGATGTCATGTCTTTTAAAGCCGGTGGGTTTTTGGTAGTTACTATTAAACTCCTGCTATTAAAGAAGAAAATCCATGAAACAGGTATTTCAGCGTGCTGGTGTTTCTGCTCCAGGAGCTCTCAGACATAGACCTCAGGGATGAGCAGGAGCTGTGTGACAGCCCAGTAGAACACCTACAAGTAAGCCTCCTCTGAACAGTCACCGAGCAGCCACTCGCCTGCACCGCTGGAGGCTGACACAGCTGGAGCTCTCTTCTCAGAAATGACCGTCCGTTTCTGTGAACAGCACGCTCTGTGTAGCTTCTCTCTTCTTTTTTTTTTTTCCTTTGGCATGTCTCCATGTTGGTGTGATTTCATTATGAATGTACATTGCACAGCCCGGCTTCTGATAAAGTTCTGACTCATCATCCCGAAACAGTTCAATAAAGAGGCTGTGATGTGTGGATGGATGGAGCTGCCACACACATTTCAGCGAGGCTAAGGCCCTTGAAAGATGTCTCTGTGGCAGAGAAAAGGGGAAAACTCCCATTCACAACCACACGGGCTGACGGCAGCTGTTTGTCATCGGCTTGTTTGAGGCTGGCAGCAGTTTCATGAGGGGGGAAATTGACAGAAAATTGAAGCAAAAGAGGGTTAAAGGAAGATTTTGCAAGTTTTCTTGACATGGCTGTTTCCTGTTGCTTCTCATTCATTACTCAGCAAAAATGCCAGGTTAGTTCTGATGTCTGGATTAGAAGTAGTCATTATAAAATTAGAGTTTGTCGTGCACTGTGCGTAGGGGACTGCTGGCATGGCTTTGTTTTGTGGGCTGACCAGTAAGACAAGCTGCTGTTTGATGTCCAGGAAGTGCCCTGAGTCAGGCAGGCTGATTACTCAGCGTGATTCTCTCAATTGTTTGTGTGTGCACTTTGCTCGAGCTGTTTTTCAGCCTCTGTAGCAAGCTGACCCGCTTCTTTGTCTGTCTGTATTACATAGCTTCAAAACGGTTCAGGCTCTCGGTTCGGACACCTCCTCTCTTCCCCGTCCTCTTCTGCACTCAGAGCAGGAGGTACAGTCTCCAGTGACCAAGCCGGAGACATTCACATAGCCACAGCAGCCTGCATCGAGCCCACCTATCCCAGCTCTGACAGGCCTCTGCCCCCTCGCCACCCAGACGAGCCAGTCAGGAGGCCCCAAGACTCCTCAGACCAGCATAAGTATCACATTTTGCCCCACGGAGAGGACCAAGCTGATCTAGGAGGGGGAAAGAGGAAGTTGCCCTCTCCTGAGAGAGCAGTCAGTCAGACCGCACTGCCCCAGCCGCAGAGTGGAAAAGAGAGGAGAGGAGAGGAGGAAGGAGCAGAGGAGGTGCAGCAGCAGCAGCGGCGACTGTCCAGAGGGATAGAAGAGGAAGCTGTGCGAAGCTCAGAGAGCCACATGCCCCAAGAGGAGAACCACAAGAGCAGGGCCACCAGTGAAGGTAAGAGCGGCTTACAAAATTTAGAATATGAAGATTTGGAGAAAACAATAGTTTATTCAGACATCAGACTTTGACACAAAGAACCCTTTGCACTGATGTAGTTGGTGTCATCATTAATCTCATTATGTTTGCATTTAACAATTAAGGTTTCCATATATTTTAACATCCAACAAAAAAAGTGTGCAAAGAGCTTTGTGCGAAGTGGCTGCAGGGTGAGTAGTTTTACTCAATAACAGTCTTTTAAAAATGGCTAGAATTTTGTGTGTGTGTGTTTAATGTGTTCAACTGATGGTGCACATCAATATCTGCTAAACATCACCATGGAGTCACCATAACTCGTGTTACCATGTGAATATTGGCATTCAGCAGCCGAGTGTTTGACCTACTTCATTCACAAAAGGAAACAAACGTTACTTTTCTGGCACGTTGTCATTGGTTTAATTATGTTTTGTCCTAATTAAGAGATGTTTGCTTTCTAACAGACTCTATGAAAACGGTGATCATGATGAATGGAAACTTTACTCCTGCATTTTCACTTCAGCACTGTAATATGTAATGCTCGTATATAGCATTTAAAAGCTCTTTGTCATGTTTTTATAGAGACACCATAGGCTGTATATTAGAGTTGGAAGTAGCCACTGTGATGTCATTGATCTTGGTTTGGCGACTACAGTTTTAAGGCTTCAAGTCTGGCATTTTGGTTATGGCTGTTTTTTATTTTTTTTATTTTTTAGTAACTGGAAATATTTGGATGAGAGGGCAGTGCTGGGGAGTTACAGGTTAACGCTAGCACTGGCTAGCCATCTTAGTTAGTAAACTGTACCAGCAATTTATCGTGATAACAAATGGGATGCTTATTTTGGTTAGCAGGCTTAAAACAAAATGTACTTTGAACAGCTGCAATTTGAAGAGCTGACTGTTTTTAGTGTAACTCTGGAGTTTAACAGAGTTAAAATGGAGAAAGAGAGGGTTGCTAGTCAGAAGAATAAAATAGGTTTTAAATATTTTAAAGAGCAAACTATACAAACTGTCAGTTTCAGTCAAAACGTTCTAATCCAACCCCACTTCCTGTCTGCGTATGTGTGTTACTGAGAGTGCTGCATTCAGACTGTGGTTTTCAGGCTTCCTATATATCTCTGCAGCAGTAGCACCAGGCCATTGACTGTGTGTGTGTTAGTGTCTGCTTGTCACAGTACGTAGAAATCAAACTGGATCTGTGGGAGTCGTTATGGGGCAGGGTGATGGAGTAGTGCCTTGACAGGAGAACCTGTGTCTGCAGTGTGGGTTATTTAATTACAGCTGTGGCAGAGCTGTTTAAAGCTGTGAAAAATGTCTGTGCTGCTTCTCACGGGGTGATGAGATCCTTTTGGTAAGCATGAAAGATGTTTGCTCCAATGCTGCTTTGAGTCTGCACTGAGAGAGTGATGTAGTTCTGCAGTCACACACCTCTGAGGAATATATTAAAGGGTTTACCCTATACAGTGATTCTCAATTGATGCCTTTTGGGGTTTTGTTGCTGTTGTTTTTTTTGTTTGTTTTTTTTAATTATTCATCTGAGCCATTTCTTAAAAGCTCATCCAGCTTTCATAGATACCCTGCTAACATTTAGTTATTGTTGAGTTATTGATTCCCACCCCACTCCATCCCACCCATTTGTGTGTGTTCGCACTCACAGAGGTGCCAGAATCCCCTGTGGTAACATCCAGAGCAACATCTGGTTTGCCCGTAGCAGGCGACACGCACACGGACAGCAGCGGACACCCAGCCGACCCGGTTCAGCCTGAGCAGGGAGACGAACTGAGCGACAGGATGACGGCCAGACACATGTCCATCAAAGAGAGGTGAGCATTAAAGTGTGCTAGGCTGTTCATTTTAGAGTATATTTACTCCATATATACCCGTATTCAGCTGCCGCTTCCTATAGCTTGGAAAATGGTCCCTGTTTGTTGGTAATAGGTCAACAAGATCAAGGCTAAAGAAAGAAGCCCCCCCCTTTAATCGCTGTCTGCACTGTATGAAATGGGAGTACTGAAAATGAGCTCATGAGGGCAAGGTGCAGTGAGTTATTGGGATATTTTTTCCAGCCTCCCCCACTCTTTACTGTTGAGCTTCCTGGGATGAAGGTTGGAGTAACAGAACCAATAGTCTGGCTATGATAGACAGGAGAGATATTTTTATTTCTACTGAATTAGTTTATTACATAACAAAGCTAAAGCTGAGTATTGGATTCCCAAGCGAATCCTTACATAAGTCCTGTTATGTCACACTGCGATAATTGAACCGTCCTGCTGGTTCGATTGGTAAACACAGGTCACAAATCAGGCTCTAAATTGACTGATGACATAAAGTTACATATAAAGTGGTGTTAAAGGGTGCATAGTCTGTTCTAGTTACTGTGTTTTCTCCCACATCTGACTCTTTGACCATGTCAGGACTTATTTGTGGCGCTCCGACTTTCAAAGCATTTCTCTGGAGCAAGGGTTTGTATCCCAGATACAGCTGGCAAGTTGTATTCAGTGCCACTTTCATCCTGTTTTTGCCATTGTGTAGCAGCCCTGGGAGACAGAACAGGATATTTCCTCACTGGGTCACAGAGGGGTGCTCGTGATGAGGGCAGGGCACACAGCGAGCACCCTGACCTCTCACTTTTATTGGTCCTGTCTGCCCCCAGCTCAGAGATGAACGCTTAATGATTGAACCTCTGTTCTCGTTCACATTTTGGTTTTAGATTACATTAAATGTAATCCCAGTTTTCCTTAAAACAGTTAACAAATCAAGTACAAATTGTATATTGCTGTTTTTTTTCTTTCTTTCTTTAAATTTTATATTTATTTCAAGTAGAACACTTCCTATTGCTCTCCATGTTCAAACCAAGCCTAGCTCCCATTGCACTGACTGGCTTCTTGAAGGAATGTTTACTGTATGTCATTGCCCTGTCTGTGCTTGATCCACGACTGTACACTGTTTACTACTGTGGCTCCCAAATGGCATGCTTGCTGCCTCTGCTTAGCGTCTGCTGCCTTCCCATTCATAAACGCGCAGGAACACGGCTGTATTCAGAGGTGTTGATATACATAAATCTCACTGGGGCCGCTGGTCTCATTACTCAAATCAGTTTTTATCTCTTTAAAAGCTGCTTCCATGAAATGTGTTATGTGAACTGCCTTTGCTTTACCATTTATCATTCGTAACACATTTGTGATCAGTCTTGTGTTATTTTGAATTAAGACTGTGCTTTGTAACCAACATTAAAAACATTGTCAAAATGTTTTAAAAGCCATACATGTACCACGCATACGCAAATAAAACTCTCAGATTGTTCAAGATTCCCATAAATATTGTTGACTAAATTTGAAAACATTGACATAAGGATTCTTTGTGGATCTCCGTGTGTTTTTAAGCATGTGCTCTAACTGCAGAAACTCACAATATTATCTGTACGCTACGGCCTCTGATCCTTTCACCTTCCCCCCTTTCAGAGTCGCCTTGTTGAAGAAGAGCGGCGAGGAAGACTGGAGGAACAGGATCAATAAGAAGCAGGATGTGGTGAAGATAGCTGTGGGCGAGCAGCACGCTCAGCTCTGGGAGGTGGAGCAGAGCTTCAAGAAGAAGGTAACCACCTGCCGTGAGCACTCACTGCTGAATTAGCACTTCAGAGAAGCCTGACTTTGTCCCTCATATCTCTCATGATTTTGCACGTAATTATAACCGTATGCATTCATGTCAGACAGTGACACCTTCAAAATAACCTCAAACACACGAACATCTCCAGGGAACTGCTTTTAACTGTCACTCTGCTACCTTACAGTGGTGTGAAAAAGTGTTTGCCCCCTTCCTCATTTCCTGTTTTGTTGCATGTTTGTCACACTTAAGTGTTTCGGAACATCAAACCAATTTAAACAATAGTCAAGGACAACACAAGTAAACACAAAATGCAATTTGTAAATGAAGGTGTTTATTATTAAAGGTGAAAAAAAATCCAAACCATCATGGCCCTGTGTGAAAAAGTGATTGCCCCCTAAACCTAATAACTGGTTGGGCCACCCTTAGCAGCAACAACTGCAACCAATTCTTTGCGATAACTTGCAATGAGGCTTTTACAGCGTTCTGGAGGAATTTTGGCCCACTCATCTTTGCAGAATTGTCCTAATTCAGTTACATTAGAGGGTTTTCCAGCATGAACGGCCTTTTTAAGGTCATACCACAACATCTCAATAGGATTCAGGTCAGGACTTTGGCTAGGCCACTCCAAAGTCTTCATTTTGTTTTTCTTCAGCCATTCAGTGGTGGACTTGCTGGTGTGTTTAGGATCATTGTCCTGCTGCAGAACCCAAGTTCGTTTCAGCTCGAGTACACGAACAGATGGTCGGACATTCTCCTTCAGGATCTCTTGGTAGACAGCAGAATTCATAGTTCCATTTATCACAGCAAGTCTTCCAGGTCCTGACGCAGCAAAACAGCCCCAGACCATCACACTACCACCACCATATTTTACTGTTGGTATAATGTTCTTTTTCTGAAATGCAGTGTTCCTTTTACGCCAGATGTAATGGGACACACACCTTCCAAAGAGTTCCACTTTTGTCTCATCGGTCCACAGAATGTTTTCCCAAAAGTCTTGGGGATCATCAAGATGTGTTTTGGAAAAATTGAGACGAGCTTTAATGTTCTTTTTGCTCAGCAGTGGTTTTCTCCTTGGAACTCTGCCATGCAGGCCATTTTTGCCCAGTCTTTTTCTGATGGTGGAGGCATGAACGCTGACCTTAACTGAGGAAAGTGAGGCCTGCAGTTCTTTGGACGTTGTTGTGGGGTCTTTTGTGACCTCTTGGATGAGTCGTCGCTGCGCTCTTGGGGTAATTTTGGGCGGCCGGCCACTCCTGGGAAGGTTCACCACTGTTCCATGTCTTCGCCATTTGTGGATAATGGCTCTCACTGTGGTTCGCTGGATTCCCAAAGCTTTGGAAATGGCTTTATAACCCTTTCCAGACTGATATATCTCAATTACTTTCTTTCTCAATTGTTCCTGAATTTCTTTGGATCTCGGCATGATGTGTAGCTTTTAAGGATCTTCTGGTGGACCTTACTGTGTCAGGCAGCTCCTATTTAAGTGATGTCTTGATTGAGAACAGGTGTGGCAATAATCAGGCCTGGGTGTGGCTAGAGAAATTGAACTCAGGTGTGAAAAACCACAGTTATAGTATGTTTTAACAAGGGGGGCAATCACTTTTTCACACAGGGCCATGATGGTTTGGATTTTTTTTCACCTTTAATAATAAACACCTTCATTTACAAATTGCATTTTGTGTTTACTTGTGTTGTCCTTGACTATTGTTTAAATTGGTTTGATGTTCTGAAACACTTAAGTGTGACAAACATGCAAAAAAACAGGAAATGAGGAAGGGGGCAAACACTTTTTCACACCACTGTATATCCACAAGACCTGAATGCAGAACTGATGCAGTGGTTTGGGTAATTTGATTTGATCAACTGTGTTCATTATGACAGCAAGTATTTCCTGTTTAGTTCTGTTTTTTTTTGTTTGTTTTTGTTGGTGAGGTCGTGCCCGTCTTAATTTCCTATTGCTGACTTGTAAAAGCATCAAAGGGCTGACCAGCATTGAATAAGCTAAGCGGTTGTGCACAATAAAGCTACAAGGCATGTGGTAACAATTTTGGATATCTCTAAACAGAGAGGTTGTGTATTGTCCGTCTCTCTTTTGATCTTTCGCTCTCTTTTCTGTTCTGTCTCAAACAGCTGTTGCATGTTTTTGTTCTTGGACTGTATCAAGAGCTAATCTGCATGTGGGCATCCCAGCAGCAGAATACATGCTGTAGTGTCTGGATCAGTCATGCTGTTTTTATTTCCTAAATATGGAAGCCCGCGGCTGCCGGTATTTATGTCATCCATCATCTGTTCTCATTTTTATGCTTGAAAATATGTGAATCTAGTGAAATTAAAAACACAAAATTCAAATCAGAGCTCAGCCTGGTGGCTTTTAATTGACTTTTTAACTTCTGAAGTATTCTAAGATTTCAACTTATCAATTTTCTAACACATAATGAAGTCCTTTTTATGATAGTAGTGTAATCCCAGACCTGTTACATGGATGTGAAATTCATTATGAGGCAAACAGTCAACAAGGCAGTTCCTAGTTTCCAGCTTGTGTCTCCAACTTTAGGTTGTACAGTGTGACGCTCATTTCTCTAGTACTGTAGCACAAGTGAACGTAGGTAGGCGGCGATAAGTCTTCCTAAACTCAATTTTGATAAACCTGTATGAATTAGAACGTTTTCGAGTATGAAAAGCAGATTTGATTGCGGAGACAAATATTGACAGACTTGTAGCCGAGTGATGAAACCACACGTCGTCAACCTATGATGGTATTTTGGGTACTTTGACGTTTCTGTATGTCACAACATAAGGATGTTGAGACTCTAAACTCTGCTGTGCTTTTTAATGTCATGTATAATACAAAGTCTTCTGCATGTTGACCTTTTATAATTTTTAAATTGTTACATAATAAGGATAAAATATCATTTTAGAGCACATAAGTCATGCTTAAAACACGTGAACAATGTATATATAGAAGTGTAAATATGAAATGTTAAATATCTTGGAAACAGGAACACTTCCTGTTAGAGCACACGCTTGAACATCAGTATTTTGCAGCCTTTGACTTCCATATGTGGAAGTTTTGTTCTATATTTGTTTGAAATATAAACCTGTTTGATCAAGATTAAAGAAGCTTAATTTGGAAGCCTAATTTTGCCTAAACAACACACATACAGGGATGTTTTCCCCTCAAAGAACGGTTAAGACCTATTTGAATAATTTTAAAGTGTTTGGAAAAACTGTCAGCTACAAGTGACCATAATAACATACTGTCCTGTAAAATGTAGCCTCTGTACTGAGTCATGTCTGGGTCCTTTTGTTTCTGCTCAGGTGCATGTTGCATGTTAACTTTCACTCTTCTGTTTGTCTCTGTTTCCATGTCCTTTACCTTTTCAAAGAGAAAATAAACCTGATTTGTTTCCTCTGCATGCTGACTGTGTTTCTGTGTTTTTGAAGGAAGGGTTAGGTCAGGCACAGTACATGCACCTCTCTGTTTAGACATGTTCAGCTGCCATGCCACAACTGTTTTTGTTTCCAGCAGCTTATCAGGGTTTGCTCTGCTCAGCACCACAGCTTTACCCATACATATTCTCATTTTGGCTTTTCAGCTTGTGTAAAGTCAGGAAGCACTTTGCCTGCATAGCTTTGATTCATTATGTGCAATCAGACCCAGTGGGTTTGAGGAGCCTTTTTTAAAGATATAATGCCTTAATCAAATCAGGAAAATCTTTAAAGACTTAATCAAGTTCAAGCGATGGCTGAGTTCCGGTCATGGGGAAAGACAGTTGAGGTTGTTCATTTTGTTTCCGTCCTCCAATTCATCCGAGCCGGTAGATATGATTTTGCAGGTTTCCTGTTTTGAATCAAAGAGGAGCAAAAACTAAAGATAAAGCAGATCCAGGACAGTCAGAAAACTGCAGCAGCAGAGCAGAATAAAGACTATTTGAACAACATGCTTTTTGATGGGCCTTCCGTTTACTGCACACGTGCTACAGACTTGATATTTGCCCCAAAAATTAAAGAGGGGCCCACCTGAGAAATGTCATACCTGGAGTATAGAATTTGTAAAGAAGGGAGCTGGTAATGTGATTTTTGGCCTGTGTGTGAATTGAATGCTGGGAAATGTCCCTTTTCTTTGGCTGCTCGTCTGTAGGATGATGAAACACTGATGATGATCGATGGGTTTGCTGTGTCCGACCAGCTCTGGGTAAGGCCATAGTGCAAAACCCAAATCCCACACACACACACACACACACACACACTGTGCACATATTTGTCAAATACACTCAAATTTGATTCGTGATCAAATTTTTTTTAGCTTTGTTTGCTGCCTGAAAACTCATTCTTTTGATTAATGTATCCTTGGTGTGTGTGTGTGTTCCTGCAGTGGTGGATTTATGTGAGTGTGCCATTTTTTACAATCATCTTGACATTGGTGTAATTATGTTGTGCGCCTCATCCCACCACTGCTCATCAGGTTTCAGATTTAGAATTGTGACAAGGATTTCCTGTTCTGCCTTACACACTGAGTTTATTTAAAATATGACTTTAAAATTTTACATTTATCACATTCATTTTGGCATGTAGGCTTTGTTTCTCTGATGAACTCACATTTATAACAAATAATTTTTGTGACCTAAGGAATGTCTGAAAGCCGGTGTCCAATCCCTGTCCCTGTTTTTGTGTATAAAGAGCCAGGAATAAGAAATGAAGTATAAAATATTAAAACGGAAGAAGATCATCAATAAAACACTGAAAAGAAAATGTTAAAAAAAAAAGGGTGAATTAAAAATTGAAGCTTGTTTACATTCTAAAAATTCAAAAATTACACCATTCTGTAAATTCAGATTATAGTGCAATAGTGCAGTGCCTTCTGCAGCTTTCTTGAGAACTGCTCATCCAAACACACGTTAGTTAGTGAAATAATTTGTCAAAGGAAACCAAAAAGTAAACACAAATAAATCCAATGAAATAAAAACATGATTGTGAATTTTCCCCTCCCACTCTCCTTTGAGGTCTGTTTGATGGTTAAGACCTGAGATTATAAGGCTGAGGTTGGGGTTCAAGTTTAGCACTTAGTTATGATGGTTAAACTAAGAAGTTCAGTGCCAATGAAGGTCCTCACAAAATAGCCAAGCAGTCATGCCGGTGTGTAGAGAGTAGAGCAGGCAGGAGTAAGTCAAAGGGAAGCACTAGTAACATGAGAACCAGTGCACCAAACAAGGTTAAATTCTCTCAAATGCAGCGCATTTACTCGGCAATCTGCCCCCCAAGCTTGGACCACGATAGAATGAATGGTAGCTAGGCGGACAGATTTATTTAATTATTAATAGATAGTAACTGACTTAGAAATAGTAAAGTATTTTGGGGGCAAAAATATATATTAAAGTGACACCAGTCAGCAACTATGAGGAACAGGTATCCTTATGGGACGTCCACAGGGAGTGATTTGTTTGCTCCGAAGCAGTTGGTTGCTAGCAACCGTTCCAGGCTGTGGTAACCCTCAAATGTATTTACTGCCCTCTCATACTGTATGCCAGTCAGCAGATTCTGATGCACTCTCATTGGGAGTTGCTTTAATTGCTCATCTTGTAATTAAAGGTTTAACTAAGGACCTGCCCCTGTCATGTTTCCAGTGGTTATTTTACTCGTCATCGCTTGAAATCACCAAATGTCTTTGACTTGCATGATGATTGGTCACCGCGTTGCTGCACATCACTAAAACAGACGGGGACTATCTTGTTAGTTTTGCTGCTACCAAGTAGCTAAAAAATAATCATATTATTCCAAAAAAAAAAGGGCAAACAGCATCCGTGGCAGGTTAGAGATTAAAAGTTTAAACCTAAATAACTGCTGCTTTAATTTGTTACAACAAAATGAGGATTCTTTTAAAGTAACTAAACAATTAGATTCTTTCTTTTTTTTGGTGCTGCACTTCATGGATAAGACACAGGCTGGAATACCCTGACTTTATTTCCTAGTGTGAGTCAAATCCAGGAAACGAATGGACATAATGTTGGTTACTACACTTTGGAATGCCGACTTTCTTATATTTGGAGTCTCCAGCCCTCAAACTGAGATCATCCTGACGGCTCATCTGTGATGCAATTTATTTCCTAAAACACAGTGGAAATTCTCCAAAGCCATAGAGGTCATTGTGCAGTTGTTTTTGCCAAACAATTTCACACCACACGTAACTAGAAAACTGATGTATTAAAGCTTGGGCGTTTGTTTCCCGTCATGCCAGTATTTCTAAGATCCCAGCTTCAGCCCTGCAGCTGCAATACTCCTGATGATCCCCTCTGTGTTGTGTGTGTGTGTGTGTGTGTCTGTGTGTGTGTACATTTCCTCTTTCTGTGGCTTCCATAGGAGCCAGTGTTTGCTGCTACTTTATCTCCTCCTCCCGAGTCTCCTTCCAATACGTCTGAATCAGCCAGCCAGGTAGGACATGGCACCAGGTCTTGCTGCATTGCATTGCTTACTTGCTCACACACCTACTTCACAAAACTGCCTGAAATCTGTCCACACATTACAACCTTTACTCTCAGCTTTATTCTCTGCTACTCCTTAGTCACATCACTGTGGTTAATATGCACTATTCACTGTAAAGGTTTTGCTATTTTAAACTGAAACATGTAGTTAGGTTCACAAGTATTTAGACTGGTGGATTTTTTTTTTGTAATTTATTTTGCCTCTGAACAGCACCAGTTAGAAGTTCATTAACAGTTAGTTAATATTAAGTTAGTTAATGAACTGTTAATGAGTGAATTACAGGTCAAAGTTGGCACTTCAGTCGTAGTTGTTTGATTTAAAGGCCTCTGTGGTAGCGTACAGAGGCAAAACAAAAAAAAAAATCTCGACTGGCAAATCTATTCTGGCACTAGCACATTGATTCTTTTCTTTCTTTTTCTTTTCAATCACAAATCTTTATCAGCATAGTGCCAGCATGGCAGCCCCTGCAGCTTCTCATGCTTGTGCAGAGCTTGGCTCTTTTCTTCATCTTTTCGTCCTTAATCCTCACCTTTTCTTACTTTCCTCATCCATCCCTCTGGGTTTGAAGGCCACCAGATCTCGCAGACCTCTGCAGGTGGATGACAGACACCCCTGGAGACGGAAGGTGACCCCGTTAAAACTATACACAGCTTTCTCTGCAATTCCTCCCCTCCCACTCACCACTGGCAGCCTTCATGCAAACACTCAGCAATCAAAGCTTCAGTCAGGATTAGCACCTTGAGTTGCTGTCTGCTATATGCAATATATTTCTTTCATGCTGACATCACAAGTGACTAAAAAAACACACACAGTCACGTGTCGTCTGTTAATTTTCTTCAGATGTAGGTAAAGGCCTTTAGTTCGGTGTGAGGCGAAGGGATTTGTTTGCTGTGTCTTTGTTCAGTTTGGACACTTTGTTGTTTGTGAATGTGGAAAATTAAAAAATAAAAAAGTTGCAAAAAAAACAGTAACATGTAGTGTAAGATGCAGTCCTGTCTCCATTTTGATGGGTAGATTTTAGTGCAGCTTGAATAGAGTTTGATGGCTAATATCAGGGGTGTCAAACTCAAAGGGCAACACTATAAAATGAGAATCACATCAGAACCACACAGTTTTCTTGCATGTCCATACAGTGTTTGATTTTTTTTTGCCCACACAAAATTCCAATTCAGTAAGTTCCTTGACCAAACAAAATCATGCATTATAATTCTACAAGAAGGCTGCCACACATCTGACCCACAGCACGATTCAAAATCCAGAATATTATAGCTACTAGAGACTGGGGGCATTTAAACCAAGTCTCAAGAGACCAGCTTTGACTGTGTACTTTACCTGCACTGTAGAGGCTTACGTTCCGGAGCCAAAGTTTCTGCACATAAATGCATAAAAGCTGTGAATAAACTTTGCAGTTTCTTTGATTCATCCTTCTTCCTGTGATAAAGTTTGCCTCCACAGCTTCATTTCAAGGTTTGGCTCCAATGCGTATTTTGCTTTAGTTGTATTTCTCTTTACAGTTCGGCTGCTTCCTGAAACTTCAGTCCTATGGCTCCAAATCTGTGCGGATGTGTGGATTCAAATTAGAGACTATTATTGAAAAAATGGAGATTGTATCTTGGCAAATGGATACATGGGCCTCTCTTTGACCTCTGTTATGAAGTATTGAGTCTCCTATTGCTCTTGAAAGTGTCTGCCTTTGGCCTCAACTTTACTGCTATCGTTTACTGCAGTGAAAGTACAGTAAACTGTTTAGTTTGTGTGGTGCCTAGTTATCATCGTCCAGCTACAACTAAGCAGGGTGAAATTTATTGGCGGGCTAACATGATCTGTGGCCAGATTAGAATTTGTGAAGGGCCGAATTTATCCCGTGGGCTTTGAGTTTGACCAATGCTGAAATGATTACAGCAGTCTAAAGTAAAACAATATTTGAATAACCTCTGTTATGAATGAATGAAATTTGAGTAAAAGTAGGGAAAAGGTGGGTTACCTATTCACAAAACGGTCCCTGGAATTCACCACACATTACAAACGATGCAATAAAGGTGCCTGAGAAGCATTCCTTTACACTTAACACTAACTTGTCTTTCCTCTTTCCTCAGAGATTAGCAGACACTGAGATGGAGTCTCAGAGGATCGAGGCTCACATGTCCATTGAGGAGAGGAAACAGCTGATCGTGGCCCAAGAGGAGGCCTGGAAGACCAAAGGCCATGGAGCCGCCAACGACTCGACCCAGTTCACTGTGGCTGCACGCATGGTGAAGAAAGGTCAGAGGGCCAAACAAACGCACACTTTCCCCGTTCCAAAGGCATACGGATATGTGTCGAAATGTAGTGCGGCAGAGAGTTAAGTCCTCAGCTCTGTGCCCTAAACCCTCCACAGCTCGCTTCTCAGTTTGCAGCCTGGGGATAATGATTCTCCTTTTCCCTCCATTAGGCCAGAGTAGCTGCTCCGAGGCTTTTGCTGAAACAAAAACTGATTTAATGGTTGGACCTTTCCCCATTAGCTCTGCACTCAGCCTGACGTGGCAGCTGATGGAAGGTTTCATTAATGACTGCTGCTTATTATTCCTGAGCGGTATAACGTACGACACGTGTGAAGACACCACACTTGTTGTTTTTTTTTTGTAAGCCTACAAACTGATGGCAAGACGGTTTCCAGCTGTTGATTAGAAAAGTAAAAGCTGTGAAAACAGATGAATGTGTGTTTTACTGAAGTCTCAATCTGTCTTTTCCCTTTCTAATTGTAACTGTCGTTGCGCGTGTGTGTGTGTGTGTGTGTGTGTTTGCAGGTCTGGCCTCCCCTGCTGCTCTTCAGGCTCCCATGCTTTCCAAACCCAAGAACGGCAGCGTTGCCATTTCTAAACCACAGGACGGTCAGTTGCACTACACTCCTGCATCCTCTGTTACGTCACCCTGCTTTCATGTTAACAGATGATTTAGCAGAGCTTTTTCAGGACCGGAGGGATCAGCCTGAATCTGATTTAGAATAATCACATGACTTTGTTACTTTGTTAGCCGTTGAGCTCATAGTTGTTCTGTTGGTGATGAATGTTTGCTTTTTGATGTTATTCTCGGTCATATCTTGTTTAGATGTTGTGTTAACGGAGTGTTTTTTGCTTTTCTTTCCAAAGACATGGAAGAGATGTCTGATACCGAAGGTTTATTCTCTTTGTGTTTTTGCTATTTATCATGATCATCAAAACCACAAATATCACCAGCACTAATGTGACTGCTGTTGCTGTGAGACTTCTATTAGGCTGTGAAGCGTAATAGAACAAATTCCATGGGATGGTGTCCATCTGGATTAATGTGCATGAGTCTGAAGTGCTGAAGACTTCACATTCAGTGGCCTTGGAAATGCTTGTGACCATGTTCAGATTAACATCACTGTCACCGCAACTTTTCATTATGCTCATTATTCAGTCAACAACGGCATCAGTGGTGACATGTATGAGCAGAACTTCTGACTGCCTGCCTTTTCAACTAAAATCAAACTGTTGAATGTGTATGCAGAGATCAAGGCCATGCCAGACCTGAACCTGGAGTCAGACAGGAAGCTGGATAAACTGGAGTCATTCCTAGGCAAACTCAACAATAAAGGTGAGTCCTGCACCTGCAGAGTGAGGCTTTCAGCATTATTGGCACATGTTTGCATGTAGATACGGAAGCTGATGGCTGCACAGGTTGTAAAGTGATTTCTCATTTTCTACAAGAACAACATGTGAGATGTAGCAAGCACTTTTATTGAAACAGACAAATCAATATAAAGTGTAAAAATTGTCATTTCGTAGGTCATATTTTAAAGCAGTTTCTCTTTCGGGAGCTGCTGCAGTTTTCAGGAAATGTTGCAAAACTGTGTCGCATATTTCATTCAGATTTTAAAAGCTTTTCCCTTACATGGTGATAGTTCAGTTTGTGTGAGAATGTGATCCATATTCGTCTGCTGCAGATCGGCGTGTTACCTGCAATAGAGCACAGAAACTAAACCATGGACTGCCGTGAACACAGGCAGCAGCATCACAAATGTTAGACACCTGAAATAAATGAAAGTCAGTTGAATTCTATGAAGCACTTCCAGTGCGCCAAAAACAGAAATTTACCTCACAAAGCACGAGTTATTTACCTGCATTGAATGGTTAGTTATTGTAATGGGGCTAGTAACTTCCATTTTCTGTTTTTAAAAAACAAAACCAAAAGCCAAAAGTTTTTGTCTGGTTTTTAAATCATCTGTCTGTATGTCCTTAGTGTCTGGACTGCCAGAAGCGACCATCTCAGTGACAGAGAAGAAGGTGAAGGAAGTGATGACCCTCGAAGATGAAACTTTTTCCAAATTCTACCGCCAAGTTGAGGAACTTCCCTCCATCACCAACAAGGTGGAGATAGATGACGACTTCGATGCCATCTTCGGTCCTCAGCTGCCAAAGTAAGCCCTCATTGCCTGATATAGTTTTGACTCATCAGTGAGCGTGAGACATGTTCCTGTTAACCGTGACCCCTTACCTGTGACCTCTCTGCAGGCTGACCTCAGAGATGGTACAGCACAAGCGGGCAGTGCGCCCAGCGCGTAACGTCCAGTCCTCCAAGAACCCTCTGAAGATGCTGGCTGCCAGGGAGGATATCAGACATGAGTACACAGAGCAGAGGCTCAACATCGGCCTGCTGGAGAGCAAAAGGATGAAGGCTGAGAAGAGTGAGTGAGGATGACTCAGGAGACTCTCCAGCAGAAAGATGTATTGACAGTTGAGCAGTCGCAGATGGAAAGAATCACTTGTATCATGTGATCTAAAGCCATCTCCACTTGCTTTGAATCAGCCCTCGTTTGACCTGCATGTGTGTCCTACTCCTGTGATTGTGCAGAGCTTTGTTTACGGACTGCACGTGGTCTACAGCTTTCTTTGTTTTAAATGTGACGTCAAAGAACCCACACACTCTTTGTTGTGTAACTTCCTTCTTCACCTTCTCTGACAACATTAAGTCTTCTATGCCTGTTCTAATAGAAAGCTTTACAGTCTTGATTGAACACCTCCGTGTATCTGGCTGCTGTTTCTATACAGTATATGAACAAAGAGTAATGAGTTCAAATTGTGTTGTGTTTTCTTGCAGTCTCACGTCTGTTCTTTGTGCTCTGCTCTGTTCCCTGCAGTGAATAAGAACTCTGGTTTCTCTGAAGTGGCTCTAGCTGGTCTGGCCAGCAAGGAGAACTTCAGTAATGTCAACCTGCGCAGCGTCAACATCTCAGAGCAGATGTCCAACAACAGTGCTGTGCCTTACAAGAAACTCATGCTCTTGCAGGTCAAAGGTCAGCCAAGTGGAAATACTGTTCTTAACATACAGAAACGCCGACACTCATAATGGGATTATTTTAATTTCACTGTACCATATGTAATGTAATGTGTTACTCTACATCCCTGTTAGATTGATTCTGATGGGTTTCTGAGGTTTAAGTTCAGATGTGGTTGTGTTGTATTACATTATTTTGAGCTTTTATCAATAAGCTACTTTTCTTAAAGCAAATTGGCATTTTTGCTGCAACAGTGTTGCTCTAAGGATGCACTTACACTGTAGACAGCTTGGGTCACTGTGTTTAGCATAGTGCAGCAACTCGTGTTCATAACCTGCATATAAAAACATGGACTTAGCCACGTTGATGTCTCTGGATTTTGCATTTTGCTTTATTTTTTTATTTTTTTTAGAAGTTGGAGCGCTAAAACCACCTTCTCATCAGCTAATGCTAGCAAGCTTAGTAGCAAACTACATCTATAAACAGCAGTTCAGAGCAAGCCATGTTATTTGTCAGATAATTCCACCCAACCTGCAGAGGTCAGTTTAGTGGCTCCAGTCGGCAGGGGTGAAATACAGCTGAGAGGTAAACCAACTTCATACATATGCTTGAGGATCATATACTGTGTCTACTTTTTTAAAATCAGTTTTACTTTGGCTTGGGCTTTTGTTTGTTAGATTTTTAGTGTTTTTAACAGCTGCTACATTTAGTCATTTAATGTAACAAAAACCAGTTCACACAAAGCTCTGGTGGATGCTTCTTCAAGGGCGTCCTTCCCAGAGGATATCTAAAACAGGGTACGAGAGTTGGTCTATTCTGTTGTCTTTGCCCCTCCTCCACATGTCTGTCAGTGACAGCTGTGGCTCTAAATCATTCTCCCCAGTTCACCTCACACTACCCCAGATTGGTCCAGTCCTCTAAATCCTACTGTCTATAATCCAGAGTAAAGCCCACAGCCCTGGGGGTTCTGCTTTGTTTGGAGGTTAGCTGTCCCTACCTAAGAGTTGACAGTGTTGCTTAAGCAGTGGTACTTTTCTTATAAGCCAAATGCTTCCTGAACTACAGTAATCAGAGGTTCTTATTACAAAATATTAGGAAGGCAGAAAAATGTACATAACACATGCTGAAACTGGATTGCATATCTTTGCTCAGTGAACATAAGTACAGTAAACCAGGCACAGCGATAATCAGAGCGGTCGCTCTTATGGCACCTGTCTGTGTGAAACCAGGCCGACGGCACATCCAGACCAGGCTGGTGGAGCCGCGAGCATCCTCTCTGAATAGCGGCGACTGTTTCCTGCTCATCACGCCACACCAGTGCTTCATCTGGATCGGAGAGTTCGCCAATGTCATTGAGAAGAGCAAGGTGGGTAACAATTCTGAACGCTGCAGAACAGGGATTAGAAAACGGCTTATTGTTGGTACACTTAGGTTTGAGTACAGCGTGCATACAGTGAATTTATCAGGATGTTACAGGCCTCTCAGAACTAAAATCAGGTGGAATAAGAGTCTCGGCGCCATATGTGGGGACAGGCTTCAAGTGCAGGATGTAAACAGTGTTAGGAGGAAGCAACAGTGGCGCAGCTCAGGAAGAAGTGTGTGTGCCTGGTCTGATGACCTTTAGCTGAACAAAGTAGTGACCTAAATCTGACAGAAAGGAAGGTTGTGAGTTCATGAGGTCATTTTAGTTCAGTTTGGAATAAAGTTAGTTGAAAAAATAACTGGCAAAGTTTAAACAGTCATTTCTTGTGATTGAGGACAATGAAGTTATTTCTTCTTTTTTGTTATGGTTATGTCTGTCTCTGTTTCAGGCTTCAGAGTTGGCTAATTTCATCCAGAGCAAAAAAGATTTGGGCTGCCGAGCCAACTATGTCCAGGTCATCGAAGAGGGCATCAACACCCGCAGCCACGCTGTCAAGGAGTTCTGGAACATCCTGGGGGGCAGTCAAGTTATCAGTGTAAGGATTCAAATCTGGAAAACACGAGGAAAAAGTCCCCGAAACAATAAAACGGAATCCGATCCCCACCCTTTTTCTCTTGCAGCTGCAGGAACGCCAGATGAAGACGAGCTGTATGAGGGCGCCATCGTGGAGACCAACTGCATTTATCGCCTGATGGATGACAAGCTGGTCCCAGATGATGATTTTTGGGCCAAAATGCCTCGTTGTTCTCTGCTCAACCCCAAGGAGGTAAGACAAATGAAGTTAAAACAGTTGGAAACTGTAAATCAGTCTCAACCTTATTTTAAAGTTTTGAAACCATGGGTGGGTATGTAGGATTTTAAAAATGACTTTTGGCTCCCTCTAGTAGTATACGTGCCATTGCTGCTGAGAATAGACCACCTCCTCCCGGTTTTCTGCAGGTTCTGGTTTTTGACTTTGGCAGTGAGATGTACATTTGGCATGGGAAGGAAGTGACTTTGGCACAGAGGAAAGTGGCTTTCCAGCTGGCGAAGCACCTGTGGAATGGCACCTTTGACTATACAAACTGTGACATCAACCCACTGGACCCAGGAGAGTGTAACCAACTCATACCCAAGTATGGACATGTATACTACAGCTTAGATGCATGGGTATCTACAGATTTTCATTTGCAGGTCTACGTACACATGGTGTACTTGCCCTTTTTTTGTAGACAGAACTTTAAAGAATACATTACTCCTATGTAACCTTAAAGAGAGAGTGCCAAATTTTCTCTTTGCAGTCAAATTTTGCTTTCTGGTCTAAGTAATTGCTACAGAAATCTACTAGCATTGCAGGAGTATATTCCAAGTATTTTCACTGGCTTTACTGGTAATGAAGTAACCACAGTACAATGTGTCCATTTCACTTGTAGAAAAGGCCAGGGCCGACCTGACTGGGCAGTGTTTGGCAGACTGACTCAACACAATGAGACCACCCTGTTCAAAGAGAAGTTCCTGGACTGGAGTGACTCCAGGAAAACTCCCAGTCCCATAAAAAACACCAGTGATCACAGTATTGATCAAAAGGTATCAGAAAGCACTTTGTTACATCAAAGTTTTCTTTCTTTCATTAATGTGGGAGTTACTCGCTGTAGCAGATTCAGATGGGTTATTTCTTTCTTCCACTTCAATCATCACCCCAGGAGCACCCCACCAGTGATCAGCCCTGTGCGTACAATGCCTCACTGATGCTGACCCCCCATCAGACACCTGTCTGCACCATCTTGGATGGCTTCAGCGTGGGCCGGGGCTATGGCCTGGTGGAGGCAGAGGAGTGGCGCAGCTACGAGATAAGCACTCTGGCAGTGGAGGTGTGGCACATCCTGGAGTTCGACTACAGCCGCCTGCCACGCCAGAGTATTGGCCAGTTCCATGAGGGTGACACCTATGTGGTGAAGTGGAAGTACATGGTCAGCACTGCAGGTGCGTACTGAGCGCATCGATTACATTTGTGTTTGTGTTGTGGTTGATCAAGCTGCGTTCCAAAAGGACCATTTGCTAAAAGTATATTTGTGTTCTTGCCAGAGCCATTTTAGTTGAAACAGACTTGTTATTCCATCTGCAGTAATTTATATTAGTGGTGTGAGCGGAGAGCAGCAGACCCTCACTGAACAGAGCAATGACTGCAGACACTGATTAGGTCAGAAAGGGCATGAAATCGTGCTGGGGTGGACGTGGGTAGCAAAGTGGCTTGCAGGTGGAGTAAGAACTGGGGGCTAGCTAAGCCACTTGGTGGACCACTTGGTCACTGTCCTAATTCTCAGATTGTAATATTCTGTCATTTCTGTAACATAATCAGCTCACATTATGTTGGTTACTGTTCTGTAGGCAATGTCCAAATTTTCATATTAACATGTCGCAATAGTACAAGAGATTATTTAGGAGATGGTCAGCTCTTGTGATTTAGTCCCATTTATGGGGACCTTTTTCAGAATATAAGCAGGAGCAAAGGCAGATGTGACAGTCTTAAATCTCAAGATCAAAGTAATTCTCTTCAAAAAGTGATCTGACACATCAATCTGAGACATAATTGGCTTTGATCAAATTGCTTCTATAAATCAGTCCCACTGCAGCCATCTTGAAAAGCCTCAGAGCATATTTGAGCAGTTATGCTGAAGCATCGTCTAAATTACCTTTATTTTGAATGTCCACCAAACGTAAAAACCACATGTATAAAATGATCGATCACATCGTATTAAAAACAGTTTAAAAACTTGGCTGGCTTTGCC
Source organism: Pterophyllum scalare (assembly GCA_024447675.2). NCBI lineage: Eukaryota > Metazoa > Chordata > Actinopteri > Cichliformes > Cichlidae > Pterophyllum > Pterophyllum scalare. The sequence goes on along the minus strand of JAMQGT020013229.1, from coordinate 72,139 downwards.
TCAGAACAGGGTTTTAAGAAGCTTTGTTCTCTTGGAGGTTATACTTCCAGCAGTATCTTTGCCATTGTGGACGTTTGCAAACGTCCGTAATAACCCTGTGTTGGGTGTGCAGCATAATTTCTCAGCTTTCAGAAACCGATTGCACAATTGCATTAATTCAACATGTGTTCGATCAGACGTCTCAGCAGTGTTAACCAGCTGTTCACGGCAGGTAACAGGTGTGTCAGCAGCGATCATCTGGTGTTTTAGGGTTAATCTTCTTGATTACTTCTTGGTTATTGCCTAGCGGCATACAAAATGAATGACCTGAATGACCTTAAATTAGACTCTGCACCTACTATACTTAACTTGCACCCCCTGCAGTACATTTGCCAAGTTTGAAGCAGATCAAACACTTATTGATTTATTGGCGAGATCTTTTCTTCATTGATTTACACACCAATTGTATCCTTGCAGATACAAAAGCTCCCATCAGCTCAGAAGAGATGACAATGAATTACGATCTTACAATTGTAGTTTTTCTGGGCCATGTGCTGACACAGACCTCAGATGAATGTCTCTCTTACAGTTGGGAAGAGACAGAACCCGGAGCAGCTGAAAACGACAGGAGCCGGGAAGGAGAAGTGCTGCTACTTCTTCTGGCAGGGCCGCAACTCCACCGTCAGCGAGAAGGGAACGTCGGCACTCATGACGGTGGAGCTGGACGAGGAGCGTGGAGCACAGGTAGACCAAAGAGTGTGTCTGAAAGGACAGGTTTGCACTGTATAGTAGTCTGTTTCCTGCAGTTTCATTTTGTGGGAACATGACTGCACTGATATCCTCTTTCTTTAGGTTCAAGTCCAGCAGGGGAAGGAGCCTCCGTGTTTCCTGCAGTGCTTTAAAGGAGGGATGGTCATCCACTCAGGAAAGAGAGAAGAGGAGGAGGAGAACTCGCAGAGTAAGCCTGCTACACCGGACAGTTATTTATTTCTTAGTTTTACACAATGAGCGTCACTCGCATTTGCATTCATTTCCCTCTGCCTGCCCCTCTTTGTCTCAGATGATTGGCGTCTGTATTGTGTGCGTGGGGAGGTGGAGGTAGAGGGCCATCTGCTGGAGGTGGCCTGTCACTGCAGCAGCCTGCGCTCCAGAGTGTCCATGGTGCTGCTGAGTGTTACCCAGGCTCTCATCTACCTGTGGCACGGCTGCAAGTCTCAGATGCACACACGGGAGGTGGCGCACACTGCTGCCAACAACATCAAAGAACAGTGAGTGGAAACCTTTGTTTTCCGCTACTCAGGAGTTCAGTTGACCCTGCAGTCTGATGCATTCTGGTTTTGTCCAGTTGTCCTTTGGAAACAGGTCTCCACAGCAGCAGCAAGGTCACTATCCAGGAATGTGATGAGGGAGCAGAGCCCACAGGCTTCTGGGAAGCCCTCCGGAGGCGGGACAGGAAAGCCTACGACTGCATGCTACAAGGTGGGAATACACAGTTTTGAGATATATTAAAAAAGGTGAATTATTGTGATTTCCCAGCTGTTCTCAGAATTAGGAATGTAGTAGAAAAAAGTAGTAGTAGGTATAAGTATAAGCAGGTCAAAATTGTTTTTAAAAAGTATAATACACAGCACATGTGTTATTACTTGGGTAAGGTTTCCAACTGTAAATTTGTGGTTTGCTTTTGTCGTTCTACCTCTGACCCTCAGATCCGGGCAGGTTTAATTTCACACCTCGTCTGTACCAGCTGAGCAGCAGTTCAGGAGAGTTTGCAGCTGTGGAATTTCTCTATCCAGCCAGAGATCCCAAGCAGGTCAATTCTGTGCCATTCCTGCAGGAGGACCTGTATGCAGCTTCCCAACCAGGTATACACACATGATGTTGTCTGCACCCATTTTGTAGCAGCTTTATCCTTTAATAAATACACATCCTGAGTTTTCTTGAAACAGGTTTTCAGGCTTTACAAAAAAAATGCTTTTCTCAAAATGTATTTGCAGTACTCCCCCACCCCACCCCCCCACCCCTCAGGCTGTTTATTGATTTTTATCGATTTTTCAAACATCTTTCCTGACTGTGCCCTTAACCACAGGTCTGGATGCAACAGCAGGGCATGGTTTCTTAAAAAAGAGCAAGAGTGTATGCTTGTGTGACTTAGAAGAGGAACAGGGCTTGTTGTTCCAAAAACAAGTCTTTTTCCCTTGTGGCTTGGACATGTGGGCTCCATACGGGCATGACTCGCAGCAATGACAAGTCTGTGGGGCGAGTGTATCCCTGCAACACACTCCCAAACATAGCAGGCAGGGCTGGTGAACGGGGAACATCCAGGCTCTCCACCTGCCTGTCCAGAATGTATGCAGATACACACATTTTGCACCAGTCAGAAGGGAGGCCAGTGGGCTCTCCTCCTCACCCTGAGAGGTCATCACAGTGTTAAGCTTGACATCCTGAGCTGAGGGGATGAAAATTTCATCCTTCTCAGATATGAGGTACCCCGAAATGTCCTCATCTTCATAATCCAACCTCAACACATCTTCCATCGGCAGGGCCACCGTGGCTAGTTCCAGCTGTGAACTCCAGCTGGTGCCAGCACGTGGTTCAGCTTTGCAGATCCTTCTTTGTCACCACCATGTGCCAGCGTGTCAGCTGTGGGCAGGTAAAGATCTCTTCCTGACAGGCTAGTCGCTGGAGACTTTTCGTGTTAAAACCGGGGACAGCGCCCACAGGGGATTCAGTTGTGAGCCCAGCATGATCCAACCCAAGGCAACACATGCAGACCTGGTGTCTTCACTCAATATCTTGTTCCCACAAGCGCAGTCGAGGCCTGGAATCTGTGTGAGGGAAAGACGGGTCCATCTCCAAAGTTGGAGTACTAACAACTTTAGTGTATGTGGAAGTTTTCATGTTCCACCAGATCCAGCAGGAATGATTTCCGTCTGGAATTAAAACTGTTAACACAAATGAGTCCATCTGTTCATCTGTAATTACCAGCACTAAGCTAAAAAAACAAACAAAAAAAACACCACCTGAACATTTAAAAATCCAAACAGTCCAAACTAGATATAATTGTCTTTTGTTTTTGTTTTTTTGTTTTTTTCCCTGATGATCAGCCTTGTTCTTGGTGGACAACCATCATGAGGTGTACTTGTGGCAGGGCTGGTGGCCTCAGGACAGTGAAAGCACCGGCTCCGCCCGAATCCGCTGGGATTCAGACAGGAAGAGTGCCATGGAGACGGTGCTGCAGTACTGCAGAGGTATTCCACTTTTTTCCTTAATAAATATCAAACCCGTCCAGTAGTCATGGGAAGTGGATTGCAAAACAACCGACAGCTGTGGCATCTTGGAACCCAAATTAAAAAAAAATTAAAAATCTGGGGTGTTAATGAGGGATGTGGGGGCTGTTTTTGTTGTTTTGTTTTGTTTTTATAATCTGACATTCTTGCTTTGTCTCTTCAGAAAAGAATGAGAAGAAGCCTCCCAAAGCGTATCTGATCCACGCTGGTCTGGAGCCACTCACCTTCACTAACATGTTTCCCAGCTGGGAGCACAGAGAGGACATCGCTGAGATCACTGAGAGGGTGTGTGGACCAAATCGGATTATTCCCAGACATAATACTGTCAACATATGAAACACAAACACATAGTGTACAAATCAGAGACTTGCGTGCAGGTCCGTTCGGGTTGAAGTCATTATCAGCTCTCTGGATTTTTGTTCTTTAAAAAAAGAAAAAAATTTGTGTGCACGTGTGTTTTCAGGAGGCAGAAGTGTGTCATCAGATTATCCTGGTGGAGGATGTGTTGGCCCGGCTCTGTAAGACCACATATCCGCTGGCAGATCTACTAGCACGGCCGCTGCCTGAGGGAGTGGACCCCCTCCGCCTGGAGGTCTACTTGAATGATGAGGACTTCCAGGTAAGAGCCTCCAGTGTGACGATTCTCTCTGATGTTATTTTAAAGGTGCACTGGCTTCCTCTTATCACTGGAAAAACTCCCTAAAAACATTTCCCAACTACACAATATATTTAAAGCTGCACATAATGCTTAACTGGATTTACTGATTGTGTTAGCTGATCTTTTTTTTTTTTTTTAAAGTTGCTTTAAGTTCATTCACACATAAGCAACAAAAAGCATTTACTGCTTTGGAAGTGCTGCATACAGTACATTTAATAATTGCTAAGATCGTTGCTTATTATGATTGAACCAAGAGGGAATTAGCTCCTAACTTCACTGCTCTGTCAGCCCTTCAGGGAATTTGTGTCTTTCAAGTCACTGCTTTGGTTTCATCACCCAGAATGATGGCAGCTTTACTCAGAGCATGAGCACTGTGGTGTGTTTTTGCAACTTTTTATTCTGTGCCTTATGCACGCTTTAAAGATACATGTCAGCCAAGGAGAATTCAAACAAATACAAACTGCATCTTTAAAAACAGCTGTACACTGTAGTTCAGAGATGTCAAACCCATTTTACATAGAGACCTACACACAGCCCACTTTGATCCTAAGTGGGCCGGACCAGTGAAACTGGTCAGTGTAAAGAAGTTTAACTCCACATTTAATCCCTGAGATAGAAGTGAAGTTTCAACAGCACGTCTCAGTCTTTGTACACGATAAAGAAATGCTGCTGCAGTAAACACTATGGTTGCAGTGGAAATTTCGCTGAATGTACAGTGACAATAAAGCTATCTTATCTTATTGTAATGGACAGAAATCTGTCTCTTTGGGCTTAAATTGTAAGAAATGTGTAAATTTGAAAAAAATTTGTTCTCAGCCGGGCGATCAACTGCGGGCTAGAACCCTGTTTTAACTGTGAACCCATGATAAAAATATACATGTCTGTAGTAGATGGTGAAAAAACAGGAACTTCCTGTCATTTAATTGTTTATCTGTTACTTAATTACTTTGGTGTAAGTATGAGTGGCCATGGGGAGGTCTTTATTAATGCTCTTCACATTTTCCAAAGCCAGTGGGCCAGACTGGCGTCTTTAGCGGGCTGATTCCGGCTCCCAGACCTCATGTTTGACACCTCTGCTGTAGTTTAACGTGAACAATCAAACAGTATCAATCAGGAAATATTACCCGGTTAGTGTGCACCTCCCTAATGTGCTTTACTTCACTTCTCTACATGTTGAGGGTTTTTTTTTCTCCTCTTCACTCCTCTTTTCATGCTTTCTTTCTCTGACCTCTTTGCATTTGTCTTTGTCATCTCTCCCTCCCTTTGTCCCTTCATGAACTTACCTGTTGCATTGATTCTGCCCTCCAGGGTGTGGGGGCTTATGGGAAGGTGAGTTGTCTGGTTTGGGATGTAAAGTATCTTCACTCCTTGTTAAGCATTATCACCCAGAATCCATTTCTCTCTCCTTTCTAATGCTTTGTTTCCTTCTAACTTCTCTCCTTTGGTTAACACGCTGTTCACTCACATTCCACATGTGTGCACTGAATCCTGGAGATGTGAGCACTTTGTAAACTTAAAGATATTTTTACTGGACTTGAAGAATGTGTTTTGTTCTGTTTTTTTAATCTCACTGATGCATGAATGTGTTCACTGACAGTGCAGGCTACAGGACTGATTAACTGCTCTGAGTTTGTGAGCAGTGTGTACAGCAGAGCGTCACATGACTTGTCTGACTCCGACTGTGGCTGATCCCACAGAGAGCCCTGGAGATGAGCAAAGAGGAGTACGGTGCTCTGCCCGGCTGGAAGCAGGTGAACTTGAAGAAAGCCAAAGGACTTTTCTGAATGCTGAAAAACGGAGAGCTGCTGATGTCGTCAGAATTATCGGTTTCCACTCAGCGGAGGCTCGTGGGGGGGGGGGGGGCTTTTCTGAGCTGACTCTTGAGCAGATGAGTTGAGGAAGCACGAGCGGAGCTTTGAAGGTGTGGGGGAAAGACGTACCAGCTTCTGTGTGTTGGGTCGAAGAGGTGGATGTATGTTTTAGTGGCACTTGTGTAAATTTCTGCTCTGTTAATGAATGTACATGTGTACTATATGCAGGAATGCCTTACACTGTCAGCCCTGCAGCCATGTAGTGTCAGCAGGTCTGTCAGCCTGCTGAACTCACTCCACACAAGGCTCTCAACTATGTATGTTTGTGCATTACAAATAAATTATATTTATATGAAATCTATGTAGATTTTTTTTTAAAAAAAAAGCTCAACAGATATTCAAAAAAATAATAAAATAAAGCGTATAATAAATGTTGCAGAAGTTTGCGTCTCCTGTACAGATCACTGTCTGCTGTTTACTGATCAGATGAAGCAGCTTGATGTGAGTCGGTGTCATTATTGTGGGGTGGGATGCAGGCTTGATTAGAAGCAGAAAAGAATGCTGATGAAATGTTTGATTTTTAAATCCTTCAGTGTATAGTGCCTTGCTTTGTGTACAGTTTATATACAGATCCTAGTCTGCATTTTGGAGACTTGTTTTGTGATAAAGATGTAATCTAGAAATAAACCAGGAAAGTTTGATAGCTGAACGTTTCTGTCACTTTTCTGTCACAGCATGTGCTACATACACCTCAAAGTTTCCTCTCTTTATATAATGTGTATAAAGGTTTAGACAAGTGATACTCAACCCACAGGCCAGCTCTGCCCCATTGCTGAGGCTTTGTCCATCTTTGATACAACCTATGAGAAAACCTCTCACATAAGAGTTGATTAAAACTGACGGATTTCAATGTCTGCCATTCTGACTCAGTTTGTCTATATAAGAACTGACCTGCTCCCGTGAGGTTCATTGCCATCACAGGGAGTTTGCATACTGTTCTTCTGGGGGGTGATGGAGTAAAGGGTGTGGGAGCAGGGGACCCTCTTAAGGGGTAAGATGTTCAGCTGACTCGGAGTACAAATGTCCCACGGGCTCATGATGCCCTGAGAGGCAATGGAAGCCGATTGCTTAAAGCCATCAGATATACTGTGTATCTGCCGCTCCTCTCTGCACCTACTATTGTCAAATTAGAAGGTGTTAAAGTTTCAACAGGTAGCAGCATCTGTCCTCGAAGAGGTGACCCACGCCTGCGGCTGCTGTTGGAGGGGGTCCGGCTGTATGGTACTCAGTCTGCTGGGTACAGCTCTGGTCTGTGCTTTCTCTGAAGCACACACCCTCTCTAGGAGGAAGGTCTTCACACATTTTATTGTTCCAGGATTCTGGACTGAAGACTGGGGACGACATGACTCTGCTGACTCTCAGTAAACTATGATTTTAAAAAAATAATGCATTTTAGCTGAGAAGTCTGTTTAGTTACAACTAGTTTGACTTGTTCTACAGCCATTTCTTTGTTAAACTGAACTCATTCATCACAGTGGTTACCACACAATGCTTGTTAATTAATATTAAAAATAAGTTGGAATTAATGACTTAAATTACTTGGATTTCACGGGACTACAGGGAGTCCTTCGAAAACGTTTACACGTGCTTTCTCTATTATGTTTGGCCATGCAACCAGTATCAGCCACTCGACTAACTGTAGTGTGCTTTCATGTTGCAACGGAATGAGGATTTCTGTGTTTTCAGCTGTTAATACCAATGAGTCAGTCTATTTTCTAGTAATTACCAGCATTATGCTTTTTTTTTTTTTTTTTTTTAAATCCTGAATACTTAAAAATCTGATTACAGTCCACACCTGATATGATTTTCTTGTTCACTGAGAGCACTGAAAAACTGTGTGGACCAAATCAGATTATTCCCAGCTCCACAGGAAGGAAGCCAGAGTACTTGGACTTATCTTCAATAAATAGTAAATTTCAAAGAAAGATGAATTATGGGTCCTCTGCTTTTTATTAATTGTATCTGCTAAACATTTTTTAAGTGGCCCCAGAAAAAGCCAGTTAAGCGTACCTGCTTGGAGCATTTATTGGACTGTGAGACCACAATGCAAACCCTTCTTTATCAACCAGCAGAGGGCAGTATAATACAAGTTTCTGTGGGTACAGAAACTCTTGGTCCGATAAACCTGTGATCTGCAAACTTCTCCCATAGCCCCTATGGTTCACAAAAAGTGAACCTCAGGGACTCACACTGCAGATTATTATTAGTATGGGAAAAAAGCACAAAGTCAGTTTCTTTCTCATTGCTTTTAATTTTCTTAAGACCTGGTTGGCTTCCATTTTATCTTCAAATAAAATGGAAAATCATCTGTATTCTCTATATACTTTATGGGTAAAGCCAGTAAAACTAGAGGATGTAGTTATTTATCTTATTTTAAGCAAGTGTGTCAGGAATCACTGCAGCAGCTCACGCTGATGTCAGCTGTCACCTCTGTGTCAACATGTAGTGAAAACATGAAGCAGAACAAAAGCTGACTGAAACTACTTCACGAGTCTCTTTTTTTTTTTTTACAGCACTCTTGTCATGGTTTGAAAAGCAAAGGTACCACTGTTGACATTAATGGTGACTGTCCTATTCGTGTGTCCCAGACAGGCAGCAACAGCAGGACCCTGAAACTGAAGCAGCTGAATTCAGTCATCCTCACACCTGGTTTTCCTGCTGTCACATGTCAAAATGTATTCTGTGGAAACGGCCCTTTTGAGAGAAAATGACTGTTTCCCTAATCTATTTTTAAAGTTAATGAAAGAAAAGAAAGTGCATTAACACTTTAAAACATACTATATTGCCAGAAGTATTTACTCACTCAACCAAATCATTGAATTCAGGTGTTCCAATCACTTCCACTGTCACAGATGTATAAAACCGAGCACCTAGGCATGAGGACTGCTTCTACAAGTATTTGTGAAAGAATGGCTCACTCTCAGGAGCTCAGTGAATTCCAGCGTGGTGATAGGATGCCACCTTTGTAACAAGTCCAGTTGTGAAATTTCATCCTCACTACTAAATATTCCGCAGTCAGCTGTTTGTGGAATTATAACAAAGTGGAAATGGTTGGGAACGACAGTAACTCAGCCATGAAGTGGTAGGCCACGTAAAATCACACAGAGGGGTCAGCGGATGCTGAGGTCCATAGTGCTTTCTGCAGAGTCAATGACTACAGATCTCCAAACATTGTAGGGCCTTCAGATTAGCTCAAGAACAGTGTGTAGAGAGCTTCATGGAATGGGTTTCCATGGCCGAGCAGTTTCATCCAAGCACAATGCAAAGCATTGGATGCAGTGGTGTAAAGCACATCTCCACTAGACACTAGAGCAGAGACTTGTTCTCTGGAGTGACGCTTCACACTTCTCCATCTGGCGATCTAATGGATGAGTCTGGTTTGGCGGTTGAAGGGAGAATGGTATTTGTCTGACTGCACTGTGCCAAGTGTAAAGTTTGGTGGAGGGGCGATTATGGTGTGGGGTTGTTTTTCAGGAATTGGGCTCGGTCCCAGCGAAAGGAACTCTGTGCTTCAGCATACCAAGACATTTTGGACAATTTCATTCTCCCCACTTTGTGGGAAGAGTTTGGGGATGGCCCCCTCCTGTTCCAACATAACTGCACAGCAGTCCACAAAGCAGGTCCATAAAGACATGGATGAGCAAGTTTGATGTGGAAGAACTTGACAACCTGCACTTCAACCCAATAGAACACCATTGGAATTAATTAGAGTAGAGACTGTGAGCCAGACCTTCTCATTCAACTTCAGTGTCTGAATTGTGTTGTTACAGGACCAGGACCTTTGTTGCAAAATGCAGAAAGAAAAATATGACGCACAACTAAAGCATTGAGTGCACCCTAATGGTCTAAAAAGGCAATAAAGCAGGGGATCACAAAGTCTTGATCACAGAATGCTAATTTAGGATGGTGATTTATGTTAATATTTCTACATTTCAGCCAGGTTTTGTCCCAGTTTATAGTTTTTTAATCATCAAGATGAGGTGGCTGTGACATTCCTTTGCACCAGCTATATTTGAAGGTTCAGATCTGTCGCAGTTTAAGAAAAATAAAGAAAGAGAGAAAGGTCCAGGCCCCATCCTCAGTTAATGTCATAACCTTGGTTCATTATTTTCAAATATCCATCCATCCATGCACCCACCCACTTCCTCTTATCCGGGGCCAGGTCGCAGGGGCAGCCTAAGCAGAGAAGCCCAGGCCCCCCTTTCCCCAACCACCTCCACCAGCTCATCCGGGGAGACTTCAAGGCGATCCCAGTTACCAGAGCTATAATCTCTTCAGCATGTCCTGGGTCTGCCCCGGGGCCTCCTCCAAGTAGGATACGCCCAGAACACCCTACCCAGAATCAGATGCCCGAACCACCTCAACTGGCTCCTTTTGATGTGGAGGAGCAGCGGTTCTACTTTGAGCCCCTCCTGAACAGCTGCGCTCTTCACACTATCTCTACGGGAGAGGCCAGCCACCCTTCAGAGGAAACTTATTTGTGCCACTTGTATTCACGTTCTCATTCTTTCGGTCACTACCCAAATCTCATGACCATAGGTGAGGGTAGGGACATAGATTGACCAGTAAATCGACAGCTTCGCTTTTATGCTCAGCTCCCTCTTCACCTCAACAGACCGGTGCAACGTCCTCATCACTGCAGACACAGCCCCGATCTGTCTGTCAGTCTTGCATTCCCTTCTCCCATCACTCGTGAATATAACCCAGAGATACTTGAACTCCTCCACCTGGAGCAGCAACTCGTCCCTGGGCCGGAGTGGGCACTCCACTCTTTTCCCCATGGCCCCAGACTTAGAGGTGCTAAGTCTCACCCCAGCCACTTCACACTCGGCCGCGAACCATTCCACTCCCAGCTGGTGGCCACCACCTGATGAAGCCAACAGGACCGCATCATCCGCAAAGAGCAGAGATTAAATTCTGAGGCCAGCAAGGCGGAAGCTTTTCGCCACTTGGCTACACCTAGAAATTCTGTCCATAAAAATTATTAACAGAATTGGTGACAAAGGGCAGCCCTGGCAAAGTCCAACACCCACAGGAAATGAGTCCGACTTATTGCAGGCAATACGAACTAAGCTCTCGCTGCAAGTTGTACAGGGACTGAATGGCTCACAACAATGGGCCAGACACCCCATACTCCCACAGCACCTACCACAGGATACCCGGAGGGATGCAGTCAAATGCCTTCTCCAAGTCCACAAAACACATGTAGACTAGATGGGCAAACTCCCACGCACACTTGAATATCCTTGAGAGGATGAAGAGCTGGTTCAGCGTTCCATGACCAGGATGAAAACTGCAATGTTCCTCTTGAATCCGAGGTTCGATTAACAAATGGACCCTTCTTTCCAGCACCCTGGCATAGACCTTACCAGGGAGGCTGAGGAGTGTGATCACCCGCTAGTTGGAGCACACCCTCCGGTCTCCCTTCTTAAAGATGGGGACCACCACCTTGGTCGGTCAATCCAGTGGCACTGCCCCAGATCTCCTTGCGATGTTGCAGTCCTACAGCATCCAGAGGCTTTAGGAACTCAGGGCAAATCTCATCCACTCCAGGGGCCCTGCCACCAAGAAGTTGTTTAACCGTATAACTCTGAAGGCATCGGCCGTGGCACAACGTACTTCAAAAGTGCCACCATTTGCGGATTTATGGCAACAAATACCATAAGCACCAGCGCACCAACACAATACATTTAGGTGCACCAGGTCTGTCCAGCATCCTCTCTCTGCCACCTGATTCAACTCACCACCAGGTGGTGATCAGTTGGCAGCTCAGATCCTCTCTTCACTCAAGTGTCCAGAACAGACGGCCACAGATCTGATGATATGATTACAAAATCGACCTAGGGTGTCCTGGTGCCAGTCATACCCCTCCAGGTCTCACTGTCATTGCCCACTTGAGCACTGAAGTCTCCCAGCAGGACGATGGAGTCACTGGATGGAGCATGCTCAAGCACCCCACCCAGTGACTCCAAGAAGGGTGGGCAAACAACAGTCAGGACCCATTCCCTGGCTTTAGGCTCAGAGTCCAGCCCCTCTCCAGGAGACTGGTTCGAGAGCCCAGGCCATGCGTTAAAGTGAGCCCGACTATATCTAACCGGTATCTCTCAACTTCACGCTCTAGCTCAGGCTCCTTCCCCACCAGAGAGGTGAGATTCCATGTTGCTGAGAACCCTGGAGTTAAAGATTCTGAAGGTTGTGCCTCAGCCAGCTAAACTCATCATTTTTCCAGTCAGGTGATTCTTTCACTTAAATATTGCTGCTTTGTCACTGACAACTCAACACAGATAAACATTTGATATGAATTGTATCATGTTTATTAGAAACGGGAAGGAACATTTTAATTTTGGTTTCAGACTTTTATTTTAATTTCAGCTTCCAAAGGCAACTTAACAGGAAATATTTGGGAACTAGAGAGATGAGAATCCTTGACACAATGTTGGGATGGCAAAAACAAAGACAGAACTATTGCGATGTGTAAATTGCCAGTGACTCTGAGGCGTCAGATCAGATGTACGTCTACAAATTAGGTCAGTTGCACTTCTGTCAGAGGCTCCTGTAAGAAGCCCTGACTTTTGGTCTGTATGACCTCCATATGGCAGATTTATGGATTCCTTTATGCCCACCTACACTGAGTTGCAGGTGAAAGCTACAATCAGCTGTCCAACCTGTCAAACATCACTGCCTAATTTTCCGGGCTGTCCTCCAACTTTACACATAAACACACACACACACATTTACACTAAGAGCTCTCAGATGTTCTCAATATCAACTGCTGGCCTGTGTCGAGGAACAAGAGCAATTAGAGGGGAATTTCATGCAATCACAGTAGAACAATATACACAGCAGGTTTCCACCCATCCAACTGTTGCTCAAATGTGTTACTCAATGTTTTAACAGCCTGCCTAGAAACAGCAACAAGAGGGAGAAGAAGAAGCTGCCGCCTTCTCCAAAAAGGTTGGCAAGGCTCTGCGTGCTTCTCGCTGGTTTTCATCTGCTCGCCCTCTCTTGCATGCTAAGTTGCTGGATTATTCTGTTACACATGCCTGCTCTGAACTCCTCTGGCCTGCGAGGAGTTTGATGTGGCGACCCCGGTGCGTATCCACCCACCCGCTCCTCCACATCCCTCCCTTCTGTGTCTCCAGGAAGACAGTGGGATGTACAGTACGCTGCTGTGCACACTGCAGGTGTGTGTGTGTGTGCGCGCGTGCATGTGTTGTATCTCGTTTTTGACTCTGAGCCCAGTTTCTGTGCTGAGCTCCACCAGCTTTTCTTTGCATACAACCTCTTTACACAATGCAAGACATGAATGCAGCACACGCAGATGCTCCCGTTATATTGCAAATGAAAAGACAGAAAACAAATAGTGTCAGTGTCTGAAATTCTGAACCTCCTCCTGTAAGTTCCTCCCTCCTAAATGGCTAAATATTTAGACTTTTCTTACCTTCTGATGATTTTCTGCTTTAGAACATGTTCCCACTTTGCATCACCATCCATCAGTTTCCCGTCCGTGTGTTAAATGTTTTCACTCATTTCAAAATCCCCTTTAAATATTTATGTGTCACTTTAAATTCAATTTTAAAAAAAAACAAAAAAAAACCCTGTAGTTAAATTTGAGGATTTCGTGCATATTTCATAGGCAACATTTTACCCAGAGGGCCATAATGACATACAGTGCTGTGAAAAAGTCTCTGCCCCCCTTCCTAATTTCTTATTTTTCTGCATATTTGTCTTCTTTAATGTTTCAGATCATCAAACAGATTTTAACACATAATGCAGTTTTTAAATGATTATTTCATTTATTAAGGGAAAAAAGTTATCCAAATTTACCTGGTCCTATGTGAGAAAGTAATTACCCCCTAAACTGCAAGAACTGCAATCGACTGTTTGTGATAACTGGCAGTGAGCTGTGGAGGAGTTTTGGCTCACTCTTCTTTGCAGAATTGTTTTAATTCTGCCACATTGGAGGGTTTCCCAGCATGAACGGCCTGTTTAAGGTCATGCCAAAGCTTCTCAGTCGGATTTAAGTCCAGACTTTGACCCGGCCACTCCAAAACCTTTTTGTTCTTTTTGGTCAACAGTGGTTTTTTTCCTTGGACCTCTCCCATGGATCCCATTTTTTCCAGTCTCTTTCTTATTGCTGAATCATGAACTCTGACCTTAAACAAGGCAAGTGAGGTCTGAAGTTCTTTAGATGTTCTGGGTTCTTTTGTGACCTCCTAAGTGAGTCGCCAGTGCGCTCTTGGAATAATTTTGGTAGGCCGGCCACTCCTGCACTCTAAAAAGCCCAACTTCATATTTGTTACTCTAACTTATTTTTAAAAGCTGAGAGAACAAATACACTGTTTCAAAAGTTGAACCAACTGAAAATTTTAAGTTTACCTCTAAGTAGCGCAACCTACTTAAAGTTTTAGGTTGAACAAACTTCAGATAGTGATTTGGGGATCTGCTGTAGTAACAAACATGGCATACGTCATGACGTGCACTACTGCGCATGTGCATTTGACACCACCTTAGGGAAGTAGTATGACCTGTATGTTACTTCAAGGACAAACAAACCAGGTAAGACTTTATGTAATTTTTCCTTCTAGTTTTTTTTATTTTTATGTTATGTTAAGCTAAGGGTTTTAGCCAGTTGTTGATCACCTTGCGCTGCATTTCGGCTGAGAATTTCAGCTGATAGCTATCGAAAACAATTGCTATCTTTACAGGAATGGCACTTCGGTAAAGTGATCGACCACAAATCCCGCCTTTTTCAAGTTCACATTTATGTAACATGTTCTGTGTGGTGAAAGTAAACTAATGTTCTGCTTTAAAGCTAATACTGTCCATACAAGGGTACATCTTTAGTCTAGCTGGGTTGGTCTGTTTTGGTTAGCAAGCTAATTTGCATGTTGCTACACTTTTCTCCACCATAGTTCACATTAGTGGTGGTGAACCTTGGATTCAGTAATGTAACAGGTTACTTTGCAGGTAATGAAAAAACAGAAACAACAATCTGTTTTGTACATCATACACCTATGTTTTTAATTCCGTAATGATTTAACCCAAAAGTAATGCGCAGTTTGTTGTTTGTTTTTTTGCATAGGTTGCATAGGTTGCATTGAGGTTGCATTGGTTGCATTGAGGTAATTCTTCAATTTTGTGTCTTATAATTAAAAACATGTTCATGCCTTACCTTAGTTAAGGTAAAAACCTTGAGGTGTGTGTGATAATCACAGAAATCTGCTTTTAAATTCTATTTCTGGCAAGTTAGTTTCAGTATAAATTCTACTACTTATTTATAGTTTGCATTGGGGTTGCAATGATTCCTCGAGTAACTCGAATATTTTGACTATAAAAAAATCCTCAGCACAAATTTGTTGCTTCAGTGCTTCGTTGAAACTCTGCAGCTCAGGTGTCTCTGTAAGCAGAGCGTTTCACCCACTTTAGCAGCATTAAAGTTCTCCATCGCTGCGACAAATTTTTGTCACTTGGAAAGAACAACCTTTTAACTCGAGTGGGTCATCGCTGACATGTTTTCCCACACCTGCACTGCTCTCTGCTAGGTGTGTTGTGCTTGCTGTGATGAGAATTTCAGCTGTTACATTTTTTTTTTTACTTCAGCTGTTACCTCCCAGAACAGGGATATGCATTTTACATAAACACATATAATACTTTGTACATTTGTTCACACTGCTTTGTCTTTCCTGCATCTCTGCTGCCACACTGTTACAGCTCAGACATTAAAACTATGGTGAAAGTTGTTAGTCTTTTTGATGGAACAATGTTAATATCACCATCAGCTTTCTTTGTCATGAACCTTTGCTGGGAAGGTGAAAAACAGGTGATACTGAATAAATTTCTAAGTGATTCACTCCAAGACAGGAGACAAGACACCCATCTATCTTATGCAGTTACTCTGAATGCTCTAATCTGTTAACAGGTCCCAGAATGAAACCCAGCATGTTCTACTGTTCTACTCACATTATTAGCACTCGTACTTGTTTTTTGTCCTCCTTGCTTCATATGATTTGGATGCGGTGCAAAGAGTGCAAGTTCTCCCCACCCCAGTCAAGATGTGCTCTTAAAGCATTACAGACTTCAACATTACCAGAGAAAATTCTGCTCACTTCTGTGCCTGTATACAGAACTGCATTTGCACTTTCAGGACAACTGGTGTGTTAAAATCCTACCTTTTAAGAGTGAATAAACAGACTGGTAAACAAGTCACATTTTTTGGTAATTGTCTGACTTTAAAGACCTGTGTGCCAGCAAAATACATAGCATAATTTTTGATTCAGTTTGAGGACCCTGATTGTGGAAGTGAACTTTGTAATTTAACAGGCATTCAAGAGCTTCCTCAAGAAAGAGTTGTACTGAGGATTCTGCAGAAATCATCAAGTCAGCCTGAAGAAAAGCTTCTAAGTGTTCAGTCTCTTCCATCTCAGTATATCTTCATCTCCATCCACCAGTACAAACCAAGGTTCACCAGTACAACGTATGCAGTGTGAGAATGCAGAGCAGTGACCTTCAAGTCATGAAGAAGTGGCCAGGGTTGTTTTTTGAAGAACGGGTTGGCATTTATGCCAATATTTTGTTAAATGTGAGGCTTGAATCAATTCTTCATATT
The DNA here is from genome assembly GCA_024447675.2 of Pterophyllum scalare. NCBI lineage: Eukaryota > Metazoa > Chordata > Actinopteri > Cichliformes > Cichlidae > Pterophyllum > Pterophyllum scalare. The sequence goes on along the minus strand of JAMQGT020013229.1, from coordinate 55,735 downwards.
CTTTTTGCCATAGCATTGTGCATCTTTTACATATTTGCAGGGTTCTTCAGAATTACTTGAGTAGAACTGGAGAAGACTTTCCTGTCATCACTGGATGCACACTCATCACAGCTTATAAAGCTATACCGATCAGGCCTTGGAACACTTGGAATGGATATCAGGATCCTTCTAGACAAATTTGATCAACAGGTAATCATTAAATAGAGGATAAATGTGGTATGGCTGGGGTCCTTGATTAGATTAGATCTGCAACTACAAACTTATATGGGAGAGACTAGGATTGTGTATTCTAACAAATTCAGTTGAATTTTTATTTATATAGCGCCAAATCACAACAGTCGCCTCAAGGCACTTTATTTTGTAATGTAAAGACCCTACAATAATACAGAGAAAATACAACAGTCAAAACGACCCCCTATGAGCAAGCACTTGGCGACAATGGGAAGGAAAAACTCCCTTTAACAGGAAGAAACCTCCAGCAGAACCAGGCTCAGGGAGGGGCAGTCATCTGCTGCAACCGGTTGGGCTGAGGGGAGGGAGACAGGACAAAAGACATGCTGTGGAAGAGAGCCAGAGATTAATAATAATTAATGATTAAATACAGAGTGAAGTATAAACAAGTAAATAAGGTGAATGAAAAGAAACAGTGCATTATGCCCCCCCCCCCCAGCAGCCTAGGCCTATTGCAGCATAACTAAAGGATGGTTCAGGGTCACCTGATCCAGTCCTAACTATAAGCTTGATAATAAAGGAAAATTTTAAGCCTAATCTTAAAAATAGAGAGGGTGTCTGTCTCCTGAATCCAAGCTGGGAGCTGGTTCCACAGATGAGGGGCCTGAAAGCTGAAGGCTCTGCCTCCCATTCTACTTTTAAGTATCCTAGGAACCACAAGTAAGCCAGCAGTCTGAGAGTGAAGTGCTCTATTGGGGTGATATGGTACTATGAGGTCTTTGAGATAAGATGGGGCCTGATTATTCAAGACCTTGTATGTTAGGAGAAGGATTTTAAATTCTATTCTAAATTTAACAGGGAGCCAATGAAGAGAAGCCAATATGGGAGAAATCTGCTCTCTCTTTCTAGTCCCTGTCAGTACTCTAGCTGCAGCATTTTGGATCAGCTGAAGGCTTTTCAGGGAGCTTTTAGGACAGCCTGATAATAATGAATTACAGTAGTCCAGCCTAGAAGTAGCTGATGTTGGGTTCTTCCCTGCCCCGTGTTACATTTTTCCACTAAGTTTAATTTTGTGATTGAAAGACAAAATAATATGAAACTTCCTTGGAGGTATTACTACATGCAGTTTAGAGATTTTATTTGCATTTTAAATAAATAAATAAATAGTGATAATGTTAATGTTAATGCATTGAATAAGGTTAAATTCTTTATTAATTCTATATCATCATCAAAATCTATATTATACCACTGTATCCCATTCATATTGCCATTAAATATTTCTGAGTTTATCTAAGACGGGTGGCCAACTCCAGGCCTTGAGAGCCGGTGTCCTGCAGGTTTTAGATGTGTTCCTGATCCAACACACCTGAATCACATATAGAAGTCATTAGCAGGACTCTGGAGAACTTGATTGCATACTGAGGAGGTAATTCAGCCATTTGATTCAGGTGTGTTGGATCAGGGACACATCTAAAAGCCGCAGGACACTGGCTCTCGAGGCCTGGAGTTGGCAACCCCTGATCTAAGAAAATAAAGAAATTTTAACAGCTGCATTGTACTGTGACATTTCAGACTGATGTTCTCAGAGATTAACTCAGTAGCTTCTCTTTTCAAACACAGCTTTGGAGTATAAAATGTGAAAGGTTGCAATGTTTAAAATCACCAAAAAACTGTGATTTATGGATTAACCTGGGTTAATTCACTTTCAACCTCAAATACATGCTATCAGGAGCATTGGAAAATTTTGTTTATAGATGTGAGATAATTGGAAATTTAAAAATTTTACGCCATATTTTTTTGGGTCTTGATTTTGTATGTTTCAGACATGTTGGCCCAGAGGAAGTCCCATTATTTCTTTAAGCTGGAGCACAAACTAGTGCAAACTTGCAGCAGACCCTCATTTTTGTACTTTACTGCTTTTAATATATCCATTGTATGCATCTAGTGTATATATATATATATATATATATATATATATATATATATATGTATATATATATATATATATATATAATGGGAACACTTAAACAACACAATATAACTCCAAGTAGATCAAACCTCTGTGAAATCAAACTGTCCACTTAGAAAGCAACACATGATTGACAATCAATTTCACATGCTGTTGTGCAAATGGAATAGACAACAGGTGGAAATGATTGGCAATCAGCAAGACACACTCAATAAAGGAGTGGTTCTGCAGGTGGGGACCACAGACCACTTCTCAGTACCTATGCTTTCTGGCTGATGTTTTGGTCACTTTTGAATGTTGGTGGTGCTTTCACACTTGTGGTATGTGGGGCGGCATTTCTTTGGAGGGCCGCACAGCCCTCCATGTGCTCGCCAGAGGTAGCATGACCATTAGGTACCGAGATGAGATCCTCAGACCCCTTGTGAGACCATATGCTGGTGCGGTTGGCCCTGGGTTCCTCCTAATGCAGGACAATGCTAGACCTCATGTGGCTGGAGTGTGTCAGCAGTTCCTGCAAGATGAAGGCATTGAAGCTATGGACTGGCCCGCCCGTTCCCCAGACCTGAATCCGATTGAGCACATCTGGGACATCATGTCTCACTCCATCCACCAACGTCACGTTGCACCACACTGTCCAGAAGTTGGTGGATGCTTTAGACCAGGTCTGGGAGGAGATCCCTCAGGAGACCATCCGCCACCTCATCAGAAGCATGCCCAGGCGTTGTAGGGAGGTCATACAGGCACGTGGAGGCCACACACAATACTGAGCCTCATTTTGACTTGTTTTAAGGACATTGTACTGATACCAATACTTTTGTAGTGATTCTGTTTGTTAGCGTTGGATATCGTTTGGTCAGGATGTTCTCTGATTTCCCACTGTTCGACTGTTACCTGAAGGTGCATGTGTGTGTGGAGGAGGGCACGAGTGAGAGAGAGAGATCGGAGTCCGTTGTTGTTGCTCTGTGTTCTTTTTGGCGTGGTTGCGGCCCACAGTAACCTGTTTGCATCTTTAATAAAGGAAGGAACATTTGCTGGCAACATCTTGTTCTTTTTTTATGTCCTGACGGTCGTTACACTTTTTAATAATTATGAAGAGTTTTCATGAAGTTTAATTGGTTTGTGATTTTTTTTTATTTCTTTTGATCATTAATCAGGATAGGACTGGGCAAAGTTTATAGGTAAGAAAAAAATATTTTATCAAAATAAAAGTTATTGTTCTGAAGCAATAGAACATTAACAAAACAATTTTCCCCATACATTGATGTCTGGATTTTTTTTTCTTTCGTAAATGAAGTGTACAAAATCATCACTCAAGAGCAAATGCAAACTTTTTTTTTTTTCCAGGTAGTGTTCAGAAAGAATAATACAAAGATGTAATAAAATTTCCCTTCATTCACTAATTTTTAGATTTTTTTCTTAAATTATCAAGCTGTACAAAAAAATGAACTTGCTTTAAATGTTTTATAGCAAATTCTTTTTTTTACCCCCAAGTAAAATATGTTACGGTCAGGTGGGTTTGATCAGCTTTTTTCCCTTTATAAATGAAATCATTTAAAAAGTGCATTTTATATATCTTATATATCTTTGTATAATATTGATAATATCAAATAGGATGATCTGAAACATTTAAGTGTGACAAACATGCAAAAACATAAGAAAAAGACAGCAAAAAGAAATCAGGGATGGGTCAAAGCGTTTTCACAGCACTGTAGATAAGGTGAGCCTGGGTGCCTGTTTCAAAAAACAAGGACTATCTGTTAGAAACAAAACTTTTTTACAACTTTATGTATCAATTTAGTACTTTGCAGTTACAATGAAAAAATCACTTCCATAAAACAATCCACTCAATGTCAACTTTTAACTTTGCATCTTGCCAATTGTCCGATATGCACATCTGCAATTATACCTCGAATGGCCACTTGTCCTGGCTCCAAAAGTGAGTCACTCCCAATAAAATTTGTTACAATATCTAACTTCAGCACTGAAAACTACAATAAAAAAAATCTATGGGTGATTTGTTTGTTTGTTTTTTGGTAACCAAGCTTGCTAGCTTCAGCTGATGACACAGCACTCCACCCTCGGGTCTGAACATGGTCACTTCTGGTGATGAAAATGCTAATGCTGAGGTTTTCAAATGTGGAATTCCAAAATCAATAAGTAGATGTCAAGGTGGCTGCTTCCTTCTTTTATATACAGTCTACAGTCTGAAATGTGTTCAACACTGTTCAGCAATGGTGACTCAGTGCAGTCTTTCACCTTGAGATTCATCAACATAATGCAGCCTATTATTAGGGGTTGTTTTGTTTCCCTTTTAGGACATTATGGGCCAATATGAAGAATGTCTAAAGGTCGATTCCAACACTCAGGCCGTATTTTGCCCATGTCTCCAATTCCAATTCCTCCAGCCTGTATATGGTGCAGGAATATTATTTGTAAGGATGTGAGAGCCAATCGAATTTGTAAATGTGTCCTAGAATCAGTAGATGAAATAACATTTCATTATTTATGAGAAAAATATATTCAATGAAAACACTGAAAGGTATTTTATTATAAGACCAAGCAGGGTTTTTTCTTTCTTTCTTTTTTTTTTACACCATATTTGCTCCATGCCCCTCTATGCCTCCTCATTAAATATATTAAAAACTCTTAATCCACAGAAAGTGGCTGTGCCTTTTTAAAAGTGGTGCTGGGTAAAGGTGAAACTGTAATGTTTGTGATTAATTATTAGATTATGCAGAGGGTAATTAAAATATCAGTCAATATTTACTGGGCCATATGCCACGGGCGCTTTTGCAGCCATGACTCGCCTGTGAATTCTAATAGCCCAAACAGGGGGTGAAAAGCACCCTTTGGCGGGTATCTCCCTAATGCTCTTACCCATCTGTCGATGCTCAGCCCGCTGCCGCGTTAACATAATGTTTTGTTTATGATTACAGTGTTAATTCAACACAGGCTTAGGTGCAAAGTGGCACGGTTGAGCTTTAGCACCATTTATTCCACAATATTTGCATTTGGCAGAGAGCCTGCGCAGCCGCACTCCTCCCCTCTCCTCTATTCACAGAAGATGACAAGCAGCAAACAATGAGAGTCCAAACCAGGCTTAGCACATATTCTTCTGCATGCTGCACTGCGTTTCTATTTATGTATGGATTACTACTTGCTCTGAGCATCGCAGTATAGATATGTGTTCTTTCTCTCATTTCCTCTCTTGTTTCCTTTCCTTTACAGTCCTTTCCTTTCCTCTGATTCTTCCGCTCTCCCTTTTTGGGTTGGAAAAACCCCTAAGCCCGACACTTCCTGCCCAAACTCTGAGAAAGCCACTTCAAAGACTGTGAGCCAAGATGATTTATGGGAAATGAGTTTCAGACAGAAGACTTTTTCTCTCTTTTCTTGTGCCCTGGGCTCTTAGCGGTAAGCTCTGCTTGTTAACCCAGATTTAGATCTCTACCCTGATGGAGACCATAAAAGTGGTGTGGATTTATATAATGTGGAGCGCAGCCACGTGCCTCAGGTCCCCTCACTCACTGTGTCTCTCCCCTGTCTCCTGTCTAGTTCAGACGTGGACGGTCACTTTTAAAATCTGGATGGAGGCTCTGCACTACCTGTGGCTCTTCATCTGGAGGAGAAATGGGACACACCGCAAGTTTATGATGAAATTAATCATCCTCCTCTAAACATAGATGGAAAATCAGACAGAAAGTACACAGGAAGATGTGGGTAATAAGCTTTTTTTTCAGTTTAATGGTGAAAATCTTATGGCCAATTTAAAAAGATCTGAAAAGTTTTATTCAGAAATACTGACAGCTCCTCCATTATTAAAGACAAGTAAGATGGGACAATATCAGCTACTTGGAAGACAAAATGATGAGACTGAGGAAGCAAAATTTGGCTCAAGTACATGTCTGTAATTTCCAAACTATTTCCTGGAGTAAGTTTGTGAACAAGGACTTTAACTGAAGTCTTTCATTTGAAAGTTCCCCCATCAAATTTTCTTATATAACTGCTCAAAAAATTAAAGGAACACTTTGAAAACACATCAGAGCTCAATGGAAAAGTCATGCTGCACATCTATCCTGATATGGACTAGGTAATGTGTTAGGAATGAAAGGTTTGATATCGTTTGATGGAAATAAAAATGATCACCCTACAGAGGGCTGGATTCAAAGACACCCCAAAAATCAAAGTGAAAAATTGATGAAACAGGCTAGTCCATTTTGCCGAAATTTCATTGCAGCAACTCAAAATGGTACTCAATAGTTTATATGGCCCACACGTACTAGTATGCATGTCTGACAATGTCGGGGCACGCTCCTAATGAGACGATGGATGGTGTCCTCATCCCAGAGCTGGACCAGGGCATCACTGAGGTCACAGTCTGAGGTGCAACTTTGTGATGTCGGACTGAACCATAATGTCCCAGAGGTGTAATATTAAATTTATTTGATTATCTGAAACATTTAAGTGTGACAAATATGTATAACACCAAGAAATCAAGAAGGGGGCAAATACTTCTTCACAGTACTGTAGCAGCCAGGCTGCCAGCAAATCCAATACCATCAGCAATGCGATCACAGAATCAAGTAACTCCACATCACCCATGATCTTATATCCTTTAGCCAGAGGTTTAGAGGTGCCGTCCCACTTCTCAACCTTCCTGTCTGGGTACTCCACAGTAGTCACTCGGAAGAGTCACTGAGTGGTTATCATGTCACTTCACAATGTGGTTTCTCCAACCACACAATCTTTTGCTTAAAAGATCCATGTCCTGTTTTCTTGATTTCAGCATTGCCTATCACAGTGACACTTGTAAATCAGTGCACTGAATTCTCCTGTTGAACCAGTGCGACAAGTAGGACATTTTTGAGCTGTACAGCTCTCTCTACTAGAAGGTGTGTGGGACACCATCAGAGCCAGCTAAGATAATTAATTTGTAGCCCCTTTTCCTTGGTTTTGATGGCAAATATTGCTTTAGTCTATTTCTTCCATTAAATGGGACCATCTGCTGATCTGCAACCAGCTTTGTTGGGATCATCTGGAGCTTTGAGGTGAGATGATCAACCAGCAGTTTGAATGGTGTCTTTACAATTTTAGGCATTAGAGAAAAAAAATGATTCATTACCATCTCAAAGATTTATCTTCATGTTCGGCTGCTTTCAGCACTGCTGGTATTTGTTTAGACTCATTTGCTCCAGTTGATCTTTTGGAGTCAACTTCAATAGTTACTTCCTCCAAACCATCAACATGTTTATTAGACCCCATTCCTACTAGACTGCACAAAGAAGTCTTTCCAATTATTGATGCCTCAATCTTTAATATGATCAGTCTGTCTTTATTAGTTGGCTATGTACTAAAGGCTTTAAAGGTGGCAGTAATTAAACCATTACTTTAAAAGCCATCACTTGACCCAGCTGTGTTAGCTAATTATAGGCCAATCTCCAACCTTCCTTTTTGCTCAAAAAGAATAGTTGTAAAACAGCTAACTGATCATCTGCAGAGGAACGGTTTATTTGAAGAGTTTCAGTCAGGTTTCAGAATTCATCAGTACAGAAACAGCATTAGTGAAGGTTACAAACGATCTTCTTACAGCCTCTGACAGTGGACTCATATCTGTGCTTGTCCTGTTAGACCTCAGTGCAGCTTTTGATACTGTTGACCATAACATTTTATTACAGAGATTAGAGCATGCCTGTGATGAAGGTCTCCATTAGGTGTCTTATGGTGGAATGCACACAGGTGGCTTTAGCATAATGGTAAAAGAATGCAGTCAAGGTTTAACATGTTTTATTTGTGTTGTAGAGTCCCATTGGCAGTCTCCCAGCTGGTACTGGTGAAGGTCTGCCTAGTAGTGATGTTATGTCTTGTACCGAAGCCCCTAGGCCTGTACCGAGCAAAAGAGGGCGTCCAAATGAAGCCCGTCTCGAGGCCCGTATCATTTGAGAAAATCACGTGACAAAAGCTAAACGAGGCCCCGTTTTCTGAAATCACGTGACCTCTTCATTATGTGAGTCGAGCTGCTGAAAAAGACGTGGGAAACAGATGAAGTGTTCTGGGTGATCCGAGTCTGATCCACTGTTATAGCAGCAGAATCAATTTCAATTCAATTTCAATTTTCAATTTTATTTATATAGCGCCAAATCACAACAAACAGTCGCCTCAAGGCGCTTTGTATTGTGGGTAAAGACCCTACAATAACACAGAGAAAACCCAACAGTCAAAACGACCCCCTATGAGCAAGCACTTGGCGACGGTGGGAAGGAAAAACTCCCTTTTAACAGGAAGAAACCTCCAGCAGAACCAATCAGAAGCCCCTGTACAAATTAGAATTTCAGTTTCTGCACCCCTGCTTCTTCAGTCTTCTGTGAGGGTTTTCTAGGGCTGTGGAAGTTAGACCAAAAAGAATCACCTGAGACCCACTGTCACTTTTTTTTATTCCTGACTAAAAATTAATAAAGCACCTCGACCCAAGCATTTCCTGTAACCATTTATTCACAAACACACCACATACTGTCTATACTATACTGCATGTAGTTGTTTTGATGTATATATGTGTGTAATATATATGTGTGTTTTCTATTTTATTTCATTTTATTTTATTTCATCCTTCTCTGTTACCTTAGCTGCTGTAAAATGCAAATGTCCCAGTTGTGGGATCATTAAAGTTTTTCCTATCTTACATTTATTAATATACCAAGATCAGCATAGATTTAGTTAATCTGGCTTTACGATATCTCCAATGGAGATTTTGACAGAATTGCATAATTATGCTAAAAGATCTGCACAGCAGGACTGCTGTACATTAAATGACCAGCAGATGTCAGTACTCCTAAATGAGCTGTTAAACGGGGCTTCGTGTGATCAGGCTTTTGGCGAATCATTTGGCCGGAAAGATTCGACACATTCATGGGGCCTCATTATACCATCACTACTGCCTAGGAACAAAAGCTGTTTTACTATGGCAGGTTTGGTAAATCAACAGGAAACTACATCTTAGCATTTATAAAATGTAGATTTTAATGGTTAGCATATATTGAGATTTTTAAAACAAACATTTAGAATGTGAGAAATGCTTACCTGTGCTCTCTCCAAAAAGGTGTTCCACCCACAAGAGTCCCCAGGCTTCCTGAGGGCCTTTTAAAAGTTCCAGATCATACCAAAGATTTGAAGAGGGGATTAAATAGGCAAATACAAGTTTAGTTGCATATTTTGCATGGTAGGTCTAGTGGGGAAATATTTTATTTAATACATTTTGTGTTTTGTAGCATGGTATTGATGTTAATAAAGTTGATTAGTTAAGTTGTGTATTTGGTTTGTTAGTGTAGTTTCTTGTGTACCCCAGAGAATGGTTTGACTTAAGTGGTAAAATAGCAGCAGTTTATAAAAGGCTGCCAGTTAAGATCCGATGGCTGCTGGAACTCTGCCTCACCATTTGGTTGCACTGTTTTTATTTTTTGTTATGTTTTTAGTTTTGTGTAAATGTTGGTGAATAAAATGCCTGTGGGTCGGCACTTCACCGCCACCTCAAGCCTCCTATTTTAATTCAGCTTCTATGGCCATCCTAACAATGCCATAGGTATTAAAGGTACTGCAATGCAGTGGTTTGAATCATATTTATCTAATAGACTCCAGTTTGTTCATGTAAATGGGGAGTCTTCTTCTTCACACACTAAGGTTAATTATGGAGTTCCACAGGGTTCTGTGCTAGGACCAATTTTTTTTACATTGCACACACTTCCCTTAGGCAGTATTATTAGAAAGCGTTGCATACATTTTCATTGTTATGCAGATGATACCAAGCTTTATCTATCCATGAAGCCAGATGACACACATCAATTGGTTAAACTGCAGGTATGTCTTAAAGAAATAAAGGCCTGGATGACCTCTAATTTCCTGCTTCTAAATTCAGATAAAACTGAAGTTCTTGCACTCAACCCCACAAATCTTGGAAACATGATGTTGAACCAGATACTTACTCTGGATGGCATTATCTTAGCCTCCAGTAACATTATGGGAAATCTTGGTGTCATTTTTGACCAGGATATGTCCTTCAATTTACATATTAAACAAATATGTAGGACCACTTTTTTGCATTTACGCAATATTTCTAAAATTAGAAACATCCTTTCTCAGACTGATGCTGAAAAGCTAATTCATGCATTTATTACTTCTAGGCTGTACTACTGTAATTCATTATTATCAGGCTGTCCTAAAAGCTCCCTGAAAAGCCTTCAGCTGATTCAAAATGCTGCAGCTAGAGTACTGACAGGGACTAGAAAGAGAGAGCATATTTCTCCCATGTTGGCTTCTCTTCATTGGCTCCCTGTTAAATCTAGAGTAGAATTTAAAATCCTTCTCCTAACATACAAGGGCTTGAATAATCAGGCCTCATCTTATCTCAAAGACCTTATAGTACCATATCACCCCAAAAGAGCACTTCACTCTCAGACTGCTGGCTTATTTGTGGTTCCTAGGATACTTAAGAGTGAAATGAGAGGCAGAGCCTTCAGCTTTCAGTCCCCTCTTCTGTGGAACCAGCTCCCAGCTTCGGGAGAAAGAAACCCTCTCTATTTTTAAGATTAGGCTTAAAACTTTCCTTTATGAAAAAGCTTATAGTTAGGACTGGATCAGGTGACCCTGAACCATCCCCTAGTTATGTTGCAATAGGCCTAGGCTGCCTGGGGGTTCCCATGATACACTGAGTGTTTCTTCTCATTCACCTCTTTTTACTCTGTTTATACTCCACTCTGCATTTAATCATTTGTTGTTATTAATCTCTGGCTCTCTTCCACAGCATGTCTTTTGTCCTGTTTCTCCCCTCAGCCCCAACTGGTCATGGCTGATGACTGCCCCTCCCTGAGCCTGGTTCTGCCGGAGGTTTCTTCCTGTTAAAAGGGAATTTTTCCTTCCCACTGTCCCCAAATGCTTGCTCATAGGGGGTCGTTTTGACTGTTGGGTTTTCTATGTAATTATTGTAGGGTTTTCACCTTACAATATAAAGAGCCTCAAGGTGACTGTTGTGATTTGGCGCTATATAAATAAAATTGAATTAAATTGAATGGAAGGGATCAGCATTTTCTTCCTTAGTGTCAGCTGCTTGGGACACTTGGCTGGCTTTGTTGTATGACAGTACCTAGGACCTGTTCCAGTTCTTTGGGTTTGAGGTTAAGTGTCACATTGTATGGCATATAGAGTTGACTGCTCTACAGCTACATCCAGAATGTCTAGCAGTGGAGGGCGGACATGATATCATTTGATCTTGGAGGGATGCTCTGCAGTGATCTTTAAAAATGATATATCACACAATATTTTTCTTTAAGACAAAATATAAACAGATTTCCCTAACAGGTGTTATGTGTAGTTATTTCTGAGTCCTTATTTAAGCTAATATGACAGTGCAGTTTAAAACTAAACTCATTTGCACTCTACATAACTGCCTGGATCAGCTGGTTGTTGCGTTTGTTGTGTTCCAAGAATGTGTTGGCAACAGCAAAGTTGCGGAGTGCCCTCTGGAAGACACATCAACACTCAAAACATGATCTGAAGGGTGTTTCTAGTGTCTCTAGTGTTTCAATTTTCATTTATCATCTGTTATAAATGCCAAAACTGATGTATTGCAAATAGCTAATATTGGCCGATATATCAATCAAGCTCCAATACGCACACTGTTGTTTGCCCACACGCATCACATATGTCTGACCCTTAACTAACCTCTGACCTCAAGTCAGATTCTGGGCTCCACTCTTTCTCACTGTCACTTTCAACAAGTTCACGGTCCTCACTGTCAGAAGGAATGATCCTAATTAACTAATCACATCCTTTCCTCCCATCAAAAGCTCTTGTGCCCATTATAAGACGAATGGTCTCAGATCTAAAGGTGCTAATTTTTAAATACAAACACAACTTTTGGGCTATAAAGACCATGGCTTGGAAAACAACTTCCATGGCGAATGGTGGGATGCTGGCATTAATGGCCCTCTTACGTGGCTCCAGCTTGTGCATGTTATGCCCTGTGTACGATTAGTTTTCCCTCTGCCACTGGAGGCTCAAAGCAGTAGTCTGGGTCAAAGTATTCCCTCCATTCAGGGTAAAGAAGTGTAACTGCTGCTTGAAGAATCTGCCAATCAATCAAAAGTATCTTTGTAGCCTTTTAGAGCAGCTCCCCTACCATGCTCTTCATCATTATGTGTATGCGTGTGTGCTTTTCCAAGTGTTCAGCACACCTTCAAATCGAAGTCTTTGGACTGGAGTCAAGAGACTGCCCTCCCACCGCCACCTGGCATCATTAGAGATCTGATCCTCTAATCAACAGCAGCAAACACACTCCCATCCTCCTCCTGCTCCTCCATCCGCAGCCTCTCCATCCTGTGGCCCAGCCCCAGGCCTAGCAGCCTGCTGTGGAGAGCAGACTAGTTGATGGGTTTTTTTGTTTTTTTTTGAAGGGGTGGGTGCTGCTAACCAGGTGGGTGATGATGAGAGCAGAGCCGGCTTCACGCTGGGTGGTGGTGGAGGATTTAGTGAAGGGGGGTTTACTAAAATTCCAGCTCAGTTCCACTTACATGCACATACGCTTGTGCTCGTTTTCCGTTCACCAGCTCACTGCAGAAGTGATTTTCTGCTGCACTTGTAAGCTAGAGGTGGAATTTTTGGATTTACGCAGCAGGATGAGGTTGCTTGTGTCATGAAGAAAACATGTGCTGGTCAGAAATGAAATGAAAGGACAAACTTTTTTCTTTTTTTTTTGGTGGTGGTGGTGGTGTCAGGTGTGTAATTTGAGACAAACAGGGACCCAAACACAAACACAAAGCAGCGTAACCAAGAGGAGAGAGTGACTCAGCCTCAGGACTCACTCCCTCAAATTTGTGCTGTCCAAAACCCAAAGCTGGGGAAACAAAAACACCAGACTCTTCTCTTTAGTGCATCTCCAAATGGTGAAGTGAATAATCCCGAGCCAAGTGCTCAGCCACGCTGCAGAGTGATGAGGAGACAAGCAGAAAACTCTGGGGCCCCTAACAGTACATTTCCATCACTGTTATGGCACAGTTTGACCTCAGGTGACTAACAGACTCATTTAATATCCCACCTTCTCTCTCTCTCTCTCTCTCACACACACACACATACACACACAGACACACACACACACACACACACACACACAGGCAGTCTAGAGAGAGAGAGCTACAGAGTGCAAACATCTGGCTGATGTCTGAAGCGTAACTAGCATTTAATAAAAGAGGCTAATAAAGACTTACCTTCAGTAATGAACAGCTGAATGAAATCAGTCAGAGGAGGAGCACATTGGTAGTCTGGCAGACTGATCACACTGATAAAACTTTTGACCTACACCTGTCCTCCAAAGCTGGTTCAAACGCTCTCTGTCAAGGGATTAGAAATAAAATGTTATGTGTCGGCAGAACGATAAAGAGGACGCTGAGTATGACTTATGGGAGTATTAGACGATGAACGATATAATGCAACATTCACAGTATGATTCAAATATTTCAGCTCTTGGCCTACACGCAGGGTTCATATTATTCTCTGGATGACCTTAGCTGTGCTACAGGTTCAGCTGTAAGCCAGACAGTTTATTGATCATCCACTTCTATCCAGAAGATGTTCTTAAAGACTTTTGATTACTCAACTTTTCCTGTAGCGCCCCCAGCAGGTTGACATTTGTGGTAATGCAGTGTTAGCAAACCTTCCATTAACTTTTTAGCTCTTCTGCTTGTCTCGTCTGACATGAGTTAGAAACGGCTTCTCCTGTTTGCTATGCCCACTGAGCACGAGAAGTCTGTAGAACTCTTTTTCAGCAAGTTGTGGACTTTATTTACCCCCCCTCACAGTTTGCCATGTGACACATGATGAAACAGGAATGTATTTTATATAAGGATGTGCATCTAAATACATTTTTTAAATGTTGGTTGACTGTGGTTTTCTCCTTAGAGCAGAGATTTGGACTGTCAAACAATTTATCAGTGATGGACTGGCTGACGATCTGCTCTAGTTTGTCTGTAATAAACACACAAGTTAAATGAGACAAGGTATTGAAAGACTGGTTAGTGGGAGACTGAGAGGTCCTTGTGGTTATAAAGTGAATATTTCAGGTCAAATGTAGCAGCCTAACTTCTTCTATAGCAAAAAAAAAAATGACATTCTTATCAGGCTTACTCTGAATGATGTCCAGTGCTAATTAGCAAATGCTAGCATGCTAACATGTTAAACTAAGAGCATAACATATGTGTTCATTAGCGCTCTACCATCTTATCCAAGGATAAGCATGTCTGCTCCAAAGACCTAAGATGGCATGACTGTACTAAACATTTTGCAACTTCACAAGCCAATGGTTGACATCACAGTAGCTACTTCCATCTTCTACATACAGTCTACAAACATTATGAATAATGACAAAAAGGTGAAGAGGAGATAAAACTAAGGCCTTATTCTTTGATCATATACAGTATTTTTTACAGATCTTTGAACACAATTTGAAGTGTGAAAAGAGACATTTTAATGCTTTTTTTGCTAAATATACAGTTTATCCACTGCACTAACATTAAACTGCAATGCACTACGTTCTGCAACCATATGGCCACGAGCCGGCATCCACACATACAGCTAATGGGTGCTGGGGATAATTTGCAGGTGGATAATACAGCTGTTACAAACAGAGAAACAACATGACTGTGTATTTAAAATGAAATTCACTGACTGTGCAGCTGCCAAATGGAAATCATTAAATCTTTATCTGCTCTACAGTGTTTATTCCATCATGTTCTGATTAAAGCAGCAATCAAGCCCTATTTAATGCTACCATACTTTCTGTAAAAATTTCATCATATTTATTGACTGGCATCAAATGACATCTCCTATTTCACTTTGTGCGTGCATTGCAGTCCTCTGAAACATATACTGTAAGTCCATTGTAAACCTAATCCTGTACACTTTCAGGTTGTCCCCAGGAACCTCATCCCTGCTATTTGTGTTCAGCTCTGTGTGCTGCCCGGCCTGTTGTGCTCAGTATAGCTGTGTTTTTCCCACAGCATGATCACTGCTGTGATTTATCCTCAGTTATTAGGTCCAGAGCACATAAGTGAATATTTAAAACCTGTAAACTCCTACCATCCATAAAAATGATTCAAGTTCTCATTTTGGGTAACTCCGTGCCCTCCCACCACAAATGGGTTTGATTTGTCAGTGTAAACCAAATCCAGGTGATGTTCTGCACTCTCTTCCAGGGAGGCGGTCAGTCAAAACCAGGACAGGGTTGAATTTGATGCGACAAACCTGACACCCACTCAGATCCTGGGCTGGACCTGCAGACATACCTCAGACTTTGAAGTGGACACTACTGTGCCATTTTCAACCTGAACTCAATGTTACAGCTTAGAGTTGTTTTATTACCTCCTAGTAAGCACTAATTCAGCCAGGGATGCAGAATGATGCAAGCCAAAGCAATCCGCTGAGTGTGGGTAGCTTTCATCGCATTTCCATTCACCAGATAGCTGTGATCCTGCGCTGTCAGCTCTAAAAAGCTTATCAGCAGGGAAAGCACAGGAGCAGTGTTGGACTTGAGAGACTTAAAATTAAGATGTTACTTATTTTAATTGTACTGAATGTTTTTTTTTTTTGGTTTTTTTTCTTGGAGCAGTTAATTTGTTCCCTGAAAAGCAGGATTGCTTCTTTTATGGTTCCAAATTTTAGGTTGACTTGATATTCCTGATGTTTTTCACCATTTAAAATCCAAAAAAGCAGAAATTTTTTTACACAGAAAATCAACTTGCAAGATTTTTGTACAGGACTTTTTAAAAAAAAAACATCTATCAACATTGGATTAAATAAACCATCATCACCGTCATCTTGATAAATCCTTTGAAGTTTAAAACAGCCTTTGCAGTCCCGCTGAACTTTACCATCACTTTTTTTCAGCTTATTGTTTTGATCATCAAGTACACAACTTTACATTAGCAGACATTAGCAATGATTTGGTACTGTACTCTGTGCCCAGCCACTGCAAACACAAAACTGTTATCAAACACTTGCTTAATGCTTCTTTAATAGTTCTTGACCTAGTGCATCAAATGCCGCCCCTTTGTGAGATGCCCTGTCCTCACAGTGATTTACACAAGGTGTCCTTTAATGTTATGGTACAATGGTGCATGTCAAAAAGATCCGTCATTTCTACTTTTCCCATGCATTGCCTATGTAACAGCTTTATATATAACATTGCTTTATAAAAAGACAAAGTTATCAAATAAACACAAGATCTCTGGCCAAGTGGACTATTTTTTAATCCTTCGATACTCAGGAAATTATTCCAATGATGTCAACATTTTGGTTCCAGTGCCCCCCAGTGGCAAAAAGTGAAATGATGCTGCTTTAACGTCACTGAACTGAATAGAAAAGCACTCAAGGAGCACATCCTCCATCAGTGCTAACACCCCATTCCGCAGTTTTAAAGAATCTACAGTAGCTTTTAATGGATTCGTCCTTCGCCTACACTCCATCTCTCCCAGGCGTTTTGATGAAATTCAGCTTGGTGGGTTTTTTTGCAAAGGCCTCAAAGGCAAACAAAAGCACAGCGCACGATGATCACCCCCACCACCTACTTTAAAGACATGAGAGTGTAAAAACCTAGAAAAATCTGAAAGGTTCTACAATCTTAACTTTATAGATTTTTTAAAGATGCTTTCCTTATTGCAACTTCATTTGCATGTTTGAGGATTCATCTGCAACACTAAAACAAAACATTATTTATGGCTAATCTTGAGCTGAACACATGCATGCATGTAGCTCCGAAGCCGGTTGCAATCCAGAACACAACTTAAATAAACTCCCAGCACGCATCCACCTACTGATACCATATCAGACAGATTATTGTTCAAAGCAAAGTATTTTTACATGTATTAAAAGATGTCTGGAGGGGATCTTTAATGTGCACTGCACACCTCAGTCTAAATGGAGACATCCTGTTTCACAGGAAGGTGTCACTCGCAAATGAAACAGCTCACAGTAATCAGGAATTGGGCCAGTACCAGCATCCTCCAGAACAGATCTCTTTTTCTTTTTTTTTTATATCTTGCCGTTCCTGTAAAACTGTGTGTATATGTGTGTTTTGACACATTCTGCTAATTCATGCATTTGTTATTAGAGCTGTCCATCAGTGTGTAATTAGACGTTAGGCCAGGGAAAGATCTGATGATACATCGTATACCATAAATACTACGCTGTCATGTTATGAAGAGAATAAGTCACGGGGATACATTTCCACAAACATGTCAGTCAGTAGAAAAGCTGTTTAATGAAAGATGACAGAGAGAACTCCTCAGGCAATAGAAGCCATGGCATATCCAAATTAACATAAGCATCAATCCAGTTGTCAAGCATGCTCCCCACTTTACTGGTATTTTTAAGTCAGGATAAACCTGAGGAATGGAACAACCATTAAAACAAACACTGATTCTGTTTTCTCTGGCACAGGGCTGCATTTCACAGGGAAGGAGAAGAAAAAAGAAAAGAGAGAAGAGGGGGAAAGAAAAACAACCACGGCTGCTTTTCTGGCAGGGGCATGAGATGCGGTGGTAGAGAGCCGAGCGTGGCGTCTCGTGCCAGCACATCCACATGTCATTTCTGTTTAGACACACCTTGGAGAATGTGACCTCTTTCCAAGCCTGGCCTGGCAAGAGGTCCATGGCGGAGGGAGGCAGAGCCCCGGATTGTGGTGAACTTGTGCCAGATAGCTGCCTCCCACTATGTGAATGCATGCGTGTGTGCAATCATGACTCACTACATGCGAGGCATGCAACTTCTGCAGCTCTGTGACGTTGGCCCTGGCACACCAGTCGCTCACTGGCTCCACTGCTAATTTGTGATCCATTGGTTGGCCTCGTCAATGTCGCCACCACAATCTCAGCTCAAAAATCCCTCTTCCATGCCAATGTGCACAAGATTTCAGCTCTTATGGAGCTTGCTTGGGGGGGGGGGCAGAGTTGGCATGAGCAAACATGCCATACAGATCAGGGCTGTAGGGGTACAATAACAGGTGGGCAACTACTACAGCATATGATGATGGAAACAGGGACCAGCCAGTCTCAAAAATAAGTCTTGAATCCAGTGCAGTCTATTTTATGTTTATTGTGGAGTTGTTGATGTGGACTCTATTGTAGCTTTACAAAAGTCTGATCAGTTTGACTTGGAGATTAAAAAAAAAAGCAACATCTTACATTTTATTACTGTGTCTACAAACCCTCCTAATATAAACACCACTTAAACAGCATAAAGACAATAAATTAATATTGCTGTTTATTAAATCTTGCCCTTTATTAAAAGATCCTGTTCTGAACTGGGACGCATTTACTTTAAGTCAGTTTCTTTCCTCAGAGTTTGTGCATGTCTCTCTCAAGCTGAATGCTGACCTGCTTCTAATCAGTTTCTGTCTCTTTTCCGCCTTCATCTTTTTTCTTTAAATCTTGAATCATTTGCACCTTATTAACTCGCTCTTTGATTCTGTCTCCAGTGTTGCATCCTGAGCGTCTCTCTCTCATCTCTCCTTTCGCTGTCTGAGAATATAAAATGACTCTGTTTTTTAAAAAGTCATGTAAAGCAAGTCCCGATATAGTGTGAATATGAGTCACGCTACATTAAAGTTCACTTGAAATACATGGCAACAACAATTCCAATCAACTGAATGGATTAAAATAACAATGTGTAAAAATAAGTCACTGGAGGGCTCGTGAAGAAATAGGAACGTTGCAGTTGTTAATTTGACTGTTTGAGACTCAGTGATGATGATTTCCAGATTTCCAGAAGAACATCCTGTTCTATTAAGACCTGAAACTACTGATTGAAACTCATCAGGAAAGATCAAAAGAGCCACGATTCGTTTTCCCATAGACTTCTGAGCAACCAGACAGCTTATGCAGTGCTCATCATTAGAAAGAATCCAGGTTTCGGACATTTCCACACTGGTATCATTTATACATCTGTATGACGCTATGGAGACGGGATATTCCTGATATGGTCATCTCATGCACACAGCTCTGACTGTGAGCACAGACACCCTCTTTAGAGGGGCGTCCAATCAGAATAGACTTGGCTTAACTAGACCCCCCCCCCCAAAAAAAGTCACGCTACTTTAAAGTTCACTTGAAATACATGCATTGACATTAACTGACCCAATTTGCTAAGTAGTAAATAAAATCCACGGTAGCTTGACTTCAGTCTCTTCCATTGTTACTATTTCTCACTTTCTAAGGCATCAGCATTCTTGTCCACCACCTTCTGGACTGAAGCAGTTTCTTGTATAGTTATGCAAAAATTAAGTATAAAAACAGCCATTAATTGGACAGAAGCTTTTCAAGTTCCTGGCCTAAATGTTGCAGGTAATTTACGAGGTAATATGGCTTTATTCATGTTTTTTATAGATATAAACACTAGTGTAGAATTTGAGGTTTTACTTCTTGTTCAGCTGCAGCCCCGATGCCAAAGGTAATATTCTTGAGGCGAAACATGTCACATATTAACTGTCACAATAGTGGATTTAAGTCGGCAGCTTAGCAGCGAGGGGGGCACCCAAAGTGTCCTGAGGTTGTGTGGAGACAGAGGGGGGTGAAGGGATTGAGTAGACAGGCATGCAAAAAGACATTCACCTGTGTACGGGAGGGATAAGCAAGCCGACAGCCGCACAAAGTACAGACACAGCAGAATCCTACTCCCTGCTCGCCATTTGGCCTCCGGCAGTGAGGGGTAACTGAATTACAGTAGCAGCAAAAAGCTAATCTCACTTCCTCTGTGGGGGTCGCGCGTGTGTGCACTTGTATGTCTGTCTGTGGGGTGTTGTGAGCGTTCATTTGTGGGTCCGCGTGCATTTGTTCAGACTCAGCATGCACTTTGGAAAGCGTGTCATCCCGACAGTGAGAGTGTATGTTTACTAGATGAAGATGAAGGCTCACATCCAACTGTCCTGCAGGGACCAGAAGGTGAGGAGTAACAGAGGTAAGGGGCATGCAAGTTGCTTATGTGTGTGCACAAACTTGTGTGTGCATGAAGCTTGTTTACATATTCTGATCATGTGTCCACATGTTAAAGACCCCCCCCCCCGCCCCAATACCTGTCACTCAACTTGAGAAACTGTCATCTAGCACAATGAAGAGACAACCAGTGTTTGTAAAGCCTCCAAAGATTCATAGGAAACAGATGGAAAATCTGTACAAGTTAGAGATTGAACAAAAACAAAATGTTTGCATAACATGCTCTTGATGTTGGCTGTTAAGTTCAGTGCTTTGCAACAGAGTTTTGGCAGGCAGGAGCAAAAATAAATGGAAAATTGTGGAGTTACACCAACTGACGCAACCACAGTGCCAGCATTGAAGCAGTTCTTTAATGTGTTATTTTGCCATAGTAAGTGTTGAAAATAGAGGCGGGGTACACTGTGGACAGTTCGCCAGTCCGTCACAGGCCTGACATATGAAGAGAGACAACCGCACACTCTCACATCCTCAGCCACGGCCAATTTAGAATCACCAATTACCCAATGTGCACGTCTTCGGACTGTGGGTGGAAACCCATGCAGGCACAGGGAAAAGCCCCACCTAACCTTAATGCTGTGAGGCTACCTGATGAATGTCATTAATTTAGTGAGTCAAGAACCAAAGTAATCTTATTTTAGCCTCAAGACTCCAAACTCAGTAGGACTCGTTTTCAAGGGCCTACAAACGCCCCAACATAATTTATTTGCAATTCTGCATGAACCAAAAGTTAAATAATTTTAAAATGATGAAAAAGTTACTGCATAACACAGCCCACACCTGTGTAATCAAACAACATTTACAGTGTAATTCTTGTGAATTTAGAGTGAAATGTTTAAAGATAAATAAAATAGAAAAGAGGAGCGGCATCCTGAATTTTTGAAAGAAAGAAGAAACAGTAGCAGTTACATCAAATGTTTTTTAAACATTACAAGAAAAGAATACAGAAATTGGAAGAGGGTTTCAGCAGAATTTAAATTCAATGGATTATTGCTACTATACGGCACAGTGGTGGGGTGGTGAGTAGTGATGTGTCCTTCGCAAAAGAGCCGGCTCTAAGAGCCGATGCTTGGTAATGAATCAGAAGAGCCGACTCCCGTTGAATGAGAGCCGACTCCCCAGTTTCTCATTAGCTCTGCTCACAAACCTGAGGACAGAGGCAGAACTGATGGGCGCATTATGCAGCCAATCACACAGGGGGACATGGGATTATACCATTAAGTTAAAGCAGAGGGGGAGATAGATGTTCCACTGTGCGTGGGTGTAGTCCAGGTACGGACAGCAAGACCGCGGGAGACAGCGGTGCAAAAACACGTGAATATGAGTGATACACGTTAAAGAAGCAGCATTTGGCTGCAATTTAAGGAAACTAGCAGAGCAGAGTGCCATCATTGCAAATTGAAAATTACAGTGAGAGCAGGTTCCACCACAAACCTGCACCGACATAAAAACTGTCCATCCCTTGGTGCAGTTGGAGGAGAGAGGCCAAGCTAGGTCTCCGTCTACCAACCCCAGTGAGTCTGCTACCAAAACAGCAAAAACTGTTGCGGCATCCACCGCCCTCCCCAAAACTGCAATTATAACTTGTCCTACTGCAACACAAACAAAATAATAATAAATATTCATAATAATCATAAAAAGACTGAAGGCAAAAGGGCTTCTCAGCACGCAAACCATTAATTTTTTTGCTTATTTGGGCAAAAATATGAGGCTACAAATGATAGCAAGTAAAGAGCCGTCTGGGAGCCGAAGAGCCAGCTCTTCTTTGGGAGCCGAGCCTAAAGAGCCGGCTCTTCTTTGGGAGCCGAGCCTAAAGAGCCGGCTCTCTTTGGGAGCCGAGCCTAAAGAGCCGGCTCTCTGAAAAGAGCCGAAATTCCCATCACTAGTGGTGAGCACTGCTGCCTCACAGCTAGAAGAGCAGCTGGAAGGTCTGGGTTCGGATTCACCTTGGTCCGAGCCTTTCTGTGTGGAGTTTGCATTTTCTCCCCATGTCTGTGTGGGTTTTCTCTGGGTGCACAGTCCAAAGGCATGCAGTTGCTGGGGTTAGGTTAATTGGTAAACTGCCCATAGGTGTGAGTGTGAATGGTTGTCTGTCTCTCTGTTAGGCTGGCAACCTATACAGCGTGTACCCTGTTTCTCTAAGGGGATGGATGGATTATTGCTACTTTTGTACTAAGGCCTTTCTAATTTATCACCCGCCGAATGACCAGCAAGCAATTAAATAAAAGCATTAATAATAAAATCCAATGAAAGTTTTGTTCATAGTTACAGAAGTACTCATTTCACTGGAAACATTCTGCTCAGTATTTAAATCTTAGACATTGCTTCTATATACAGTGCCTCTATTAACACATATTTTGGAGCTTGTAGCACAGTTTTATGACATAACCTATATGATAAATGGATCAGTTCTTATATAACGCTTTTCTACTCTAGCTAAGGACTCAAAGCGCTTTATACACCATGTTTGCATTTAGCCATTCACACCAGCATGCAAAGTGCTTTCTCCTGAACTTGGGGATCAATATCTTGCCCAAGGCCACTTTGACACATAGATTGGAGCTGCCAGGAATCAAACCACCAACCGTCCCTGCTCCACCGCCTGAGCCACAGCCACCTATAAAGTGATAAACAGACTCACTGCACGGGCAAAATCAAAAGCATGGAAATCAGGAGAAATAAACTATCTGGATGACTTGAGATAGAAAGCATGTTTGCAATTTGTACAGCCAGTTCTGTAATACAGCACACTGAGTAATTTGTCAAAATGTAGTCTTAGCACACAGAGTGATGAAACAACACAAACTGAAAAGAAATGAATTACATCCAGTCTGCACTTTCAGTATCAGAGAGTCTAACAGTATCTTGTGCTGCTTTAGAAAAAAAAAGAGAGAAATTGAACCCAGATCACCTTCTTTGGAGGCACCACGCTCCCCATCTTTTTGGAGGCAAAGTGCACCTCTCACTGAGGTAAAGTGAAACGCTGTTAAAACTGAGTTGTAACATTTACGCCCATATAACAAACTTAATGCTCGCCTGAAATATGTTTTCCAGCTTGTCATTATTTAACATATGAGCTCCAGCTGCAGTCATTCTCTTAGTCATTCTTCACCTTGTGGAGCTCTTTGTAATACAAGTTAACACAAATAAATAAAGTTTAGTGCAATTTATTCTGGAAAAAAAAAGAAAATATGTGTGAGGCATGACTGACCGACTAAAAGTTTTACATCCTTCCACTGGTGTACATGTGCATGCCGGATACCTTTCATCACCTTTCCCGGGCATCCAGGCTCACCTTTGAGCCACAACAGCCAAGTGCTGCTGTTTCCCATCTTCCTCCAGGAGCATGTTCCGAACCGGCTGACTGGGTTAGGCTGGAGCCCAGGTTTTCTTCCAGCCCCTCAAAAGCATAGCGTGAGTGCGTGCCGTTCCCCTACATCGCTGTGGTAGTTTTATCTTGGCTTTAGTGTGTGATGTGGTTGGGATGCAGAGGTGGAACACAGAGAGCTCATGTTTGTCTACGCTTGAATGCGTTCTCGTGCGTGTTTACATTTGTGTGAACATTCTAACATGTGATGTTTGCTGCTAAATGTCAGCAGCTGGCAGATCGTAGACGGCAGTGAGCACCACCTGCATTCCAAACCATCTGACTGGCGGAGTTACAGCTGGCCAAAGATTCAATGCCGACTGATGGAAATTACACTGTAGCACAAATGTGGCGATGACTAGTTGCAGGTTATTTCTCAATAAATACAAAAAATAACTTTTTCAACCAGTTAAAGTCCGTTTACTCTAACGGGGAGCTCTACTCAGAGAAATAACATGTCCCAGTTTGTAACTTGCATCACAGCTTTGGAGCATGTTTGAAAGAAGAGAGACAGACACTTCACTGATTGCTGGCCAGGGAAAACGTAGCGTCATGATTTGATTACTGCGCCACGAGCACTGCAAAGTCTAGAACTGTTCCTGGAGGTGAGCTTGTATTTGTGAGCGTGCTATATCACACACACTGCACTTAAACTGGCTACCACCCCATGTGTTTCACCTCATCCATATCCAGATACAGATCTCTTAGGGATCAGGGACTGGATCTGAGTAAAAGGGCTCAGTTTCACTGAACTGCACACATCCATTTAAATCTTTCGCAGTGGTGAACTGCAGCATTGTGGTGCTTCGAATTCTTGCTCGTCTTACTAAATCAGGCTGCTGTTGTCTCGAGCAGTAAAACATTGCTAATGTGACACCAGCACCAATGGGAAGCAAGAGTGCCAGGTTCACTTACTGTTGAAAGTATTTTCCTTGCCCGGCTTTTCATGCATAACAAACGCAGAAGTTGACCTCCACTCTCCTCATCAGCAGGCTCAGACTGCTTATCATATGGTTCCATCTGAGTCATGCTTGTTTGCACTGCTGGTCATTTGGACAGAGTAACAGGGCTCCAATCTGTTCAGCCCCCTTCTCAGGCCAGGAGGTGAAACGAGCGTCTGCAGGTCAACATTCTGGTTCTTAGACTTAAAGTTAGGAGCAATGTGAGCTTTTTAATGGCTATGATTTCAGACTCTAGAATCTATATGTATTTAAGAAAAAGCGTCCTCAAAGTTTTGTGTAAAACGCATTCCATTTGTATGGTGGAATGTATGTAAATGACACAAACACACCCCGTGAGGATGAATTCAGTCATATTTGTGTCCATGCTATTGATGGAGTGTTTCCACTCAGATCAGCAACATCACTAACCAGCAACTGTGTTTCACATCATACGAATAGTTACAGAGCAAGTTGAGAGCGCCTTTATTTTTCTTTTGATTCTTATATTAAATCTTCCAATCTAATTTTATTCATTTCTTTCTTTTTAGATAAAACACTTTTTACATTCGCTCTTCCCTTCTTGCCGGTTGATAGTGGGCTTAGAGTGCCGCTCACAGAAGCTTTCTGTGTGTTTCAAACAGGCAGACTGAAGGCAGCGAAATCACCAGAGGAAGAGAGAGCTAAATCCTGCACGATAAAAACGTCCTCTTAATCTTACCTTGAAAGCCACGACAGAGGGGAGCCTCCCCTCGGAAGGAAAAACAGGCGGATTATTTCCATTTGAAAGAACATGCCAAATTACACAAACGTGTTTTCAGCCGCTCTTTTCAAAAGTGGCAACAGATGGAGGCCGGTCGGTGTTGTGAGCAGGTTGGAGTTGACGGTCTGCCGCTGCTGCGTTTCCTGTGTGTTCTGGAGTTTATCAGCACACACAGGTAGCCCATGAATCCATTATAGAGAGCACAGATCTTATTCAGCCGTGCTCAGAAAGAAACGCCTGCCCAGGTGTGTGCTGTCTTTCAAACATTTTTTTTTTCTTCCTGTGTTGAATACAGACTATGGACTTAAAATGTAGCAGCTGCTGCATAACTTATCTCTACAGGAGTTTGGAACAAAGTAAGCTGAGTGATTAGACAACTGAGGAAGGAAGTTGGGAGCTAGGTGAGTGCTGGAGGAGATAAATGAAAGCTGGAGGTTTATTTTAGTTGTTGTCAGATGGCCAAAACACGGGGATGTGAGAGCTCGGGTGCAATACTGACTGAGAACATTACCGCTTTCCTTTTTTTTTTTTTTTTTTATAAATCCTGCAAATGCTTGGACACCCCTAGGTGTAGATTTTTAAAGCAAAAAAAGAAATAGAATCCAACCTCTACAACAAACACACACAGGGGACTGTGATGTTGGGTTTTCTGTGGACTCAACTGCTGAAAAAGATCGACATAGAGTGTACTGAAATATTTAAAAATACATATTTACTATTAAAAGGCATTATAAGGCCTTTATTAAAATTTTTTTACATTGTCTTAAACTTTCATTTGATCACGCTATCCTCATATTAAATGCTTTTCATTAATAAAAATTTCTGAATGGATTGTAACATCATTTTGCCTACTTTGAGTTCTTCCTCCAATTGACTTTTATTTTGTTATTATTTTTTAGCTATGACTATGTTGAGATAAGGCCGCCAGCCGAGAGTTGTTCCACATCAAAATGTTTGCTTGGCCTCTAACATCCCATGAAGAGACTTTATGTGAAGACTTGGGTCGCATTTTCTGCCAAAAATCCAAAGGATGTGGTGATTGCATTGCCTCAGTGCCTGCCCTCCACATTGAGTTTCAACAGCATCATTAAGTTTGTTGATAATGTGAGCAACAAAGCAGCTGATATCAGTGGTTTTCTGCAGAGCTCCTTTCAACTCATTTTAGATGGGTCTTAAATGTTCTTAGTCATGTCATTTCAAAAACTTATAACACAATGCTGCTACTTCTGCCCCCTCTATCTCTCACAGCAAGAAAATCCAGGGTCTGAATCCAGCTTGGACCCTTCTATGTGGAGTTTGGAGATATGAAGACATGCATGTTGGGTTAACTGGTGATTCTAAACTACCTGTAGTTGTGAATGTGAGTGTGAATGGTTGTCTGTCTCTCAATATGCAATAGACCAGTGAACTGTAGAAGTTTTGTTGGTGTGGCTGTGGCTCAGGAGGTAGAGTAGGTCACCTACTAATCAGAAGGTTGGCAGTTCAATTCTGGGCTGTATGCCAAAGTATCCTTGGGCAAGATACTGAACACCAAGTTGCTCTCTGACACAAGTGTTGGAGTATGAATGTTAGACACTTAGCTCACTTTCATATGGAAGTGATTGGGTGAATGCAAATGTGTTGTATAAGCACTTTGAGTACTCAGACAGAGTAGAAAAGCACTATATAAGAACTAGTCCATTTACCATTCCCCACTTTTTGCCCAATGACAGCCATCCATGGATGGACGGACGGGCGGATGTGGGTTTATTAGGCTGCCATTACATCAAGCAAGTATTTTTTTTTTTCCCACTCTGAAAGACACAGCATCAGCTTGTTTTCATAGATATACATCCTTTTTACTTTTGATTGTATTTCTATTGCAAGTTTTTTCTTAAATGCATTTTAAGTGGTTTAAAATAGCCTCTAAAAATCCTAATTTAAACTTGTTTATGCCTGTCGGCACTCGGGGGACAGTGAGGAACTCTGCAGAAGCTTCCAAAGAATGTGTTTCTGGAAGTAGCAGGAGGTGGATTTTGAGGTTTCCCCTTAGATCACTTTTCAGTTGTAGAAGCCAAGAAGCCAGGTAAGGTTTCTATGTAATGACTTTTCCATGTAGACCATATTTGCACATCAGTGCTGCACAGTGGAACCTCTACTCCTGTGTTAACTGAACCTTCCTGCAGCTACTCTGCAGTCACATTCGGGGGTTTCTGCCAAGCAGATGCAGTTTTTTTCTGAAAGGTTTTCTTGCTGTTCCAAAGATTATAGCTTGACTCCTACAATTCCCTTTCCTACTTGCAGTACATATCAGAAAATCTGGAAATGTCTGTGAACATCATGCAGCCAGCCAAGAAAGTGAAACTGAAAAGAAGTTGGCTTCTACAACATGAAAATGATCCAAAGCAGACTTTGAAATGCACCATCAACTACTCCCACAAACACAAGCTGAAGTATCCGGAATGACCTCCACAGTCCTCTGACTTGAATATCACTAAATAAATAATAAATAAATAAAGATCTTTAACCATAATCTGTTTGTAAGTCTACCTAAAATATCTCTGAATTTGAAGCTGAAAAATGATCCATCAAAACCAAAAAAGAAAAACTCTTGCCAAGTCTCACACGATAGTTGTTTGGGTTTTTTTTTTTTTCAAAAATGATTCATATTTTGTTACTACCATTAAAAAATTGTGGCATAATTGATGCTTTTAGCTCTTTTAAAATAAGATTTATCAGGCAATTTCTGCTGAATCTCTAATAGAAGTTACCGTAGTTGCAGGTTGAAGAAGAACAGGCATATGGGGGTGCAACCTCCAAACTTCATGTGGCCTTCAGATTAGCTCAAGAACAGTGAGAGCGCTCCATAGAATGGGTTTCCATGGTCGAGCAGCTGCATCCAAGCCTTACATCACCAAGGGGAATGGAAAGCGTTGGATGCAGTGGTGTAAAGCACACTGCCACTGCATTCTAGAGCAGTGGAGACGTGTGTTCTGGAGTGACAAATCACAGTTCTTCGTTTGGCAATCCGATGAATGGGTCTGGATTTGGCAGTTGCCAGAAAAACGGTACTTGTCTGACTGCACAGAGTCCTGACCTCAATCCAATAGAACACCTTTGGGATGACTTAGAGCAGAGACTGTGAGCCTGACCTTGTCATCCAACGTCAGTGTCTGACCTCACAAATGCGTTGCTGGAAGAATGGTCAAAAATTCCAATAAACACTCCTAAACCTTGTGGAAAGCTTTCCCAGAAGAGTTGAAGCTGTTATAGTTGCAAAGTATGGGCTGACATCATGCCACTCAAGTTCATATGTGTGTGAAAGCAGGTGAGCAAATACTTTTTGCAATATAATGTAAGTACCAGCCTGTTTACCATGTAGACTCTAGACCAACTAGACCCAGAACTATACACCTTTAGGGGCTTTTATTATTGTTTGCATTTCACCCACCACTGCAGTGAACACTGTGGAGCGATACAAGCTGGCCACTAGTTAGATGAGTCAAATTTGCATTATATTTCCTCATCGTTTATAGTCACAAATAATTATCTGTGTTTTGTCCTGTAAGGGCTAAGGCTTTGAGCTGTTGTTTACATTAGTAAAGTTTTAACCATTTTTCAAATGTTTATTTTATCATATGGCGGCTGTTGATACTGTATCATGCTTTCAATCAATCAAGGGAGATTAGTGTCACTCATAGTTAATCTGTGGCTTTTCTGAAGGAGGAACAAAGAAAAAGAATTTTAAAGATTCATTCTAAGAACTACAATCATCATGAAACAGCGTGAGGGAATTTCTTCAAATTCACTGGTCACTGGTTTTTTGCTGTAGCTCAAAAAAAGTCATAGTTTACCACTTCTGTGTCTGTGCTGTTGTTGATCCTTTAGCTTGGCTCTTGCCACAGAGAAGACCTACAAGAAGTCACACCCTGTAAAGAACTGCATGGTAAAGTGAAACCAACCAAACCAACGAATGGTGTCCGCTGAAGCCCCCATCTGTGCTTCACGTCTGTGCTTATGTGATCTTTGGCCATGTGACTTCCTCTTTGTGGTGAACTCTGTTTCCCATCATTGTTCAAGCCAGCTTTTCAACCAGTAAGGCATTCTGCCTATGCATGGTGTCATCAGAGTCTGGCTTGCTGGGAGACTGCATTTAATAGTGTCTCCGTAGCCTCCATGATGGACTTCCTACAATCCCTCTCTCTTTGCGTAGCCAAACAAACAAACAAATACAAAGTAGGGACCTAAAATCCTGCATGAGTCGTCATCAGTGCTGAGAGGGAACCCGATGAAAAATAACTTATTTTGGGGAAAAAAAATCGAAATAATTTTTGATGCAAGTCAGAACGTTTCAGGTTTTTTGTCCCCTGATGAAGAGTAATTGGGAAAATGGTTGAAACACCAAAAATAGTACTAGTACTAGCACTCATTAACCCAAGTACTTGGGATTAATTAATTTGCCCATTCATATATCTTTAATTTATTACCTTTTTGTTTTTTTATTGCCGTGAAAAACCAGCTAACAAACTCATCTGGCTTTGGCAGGCCAGTCATAAGGAGGCAGCGTCTGCAGTGGATGCCTCTTTGCACCTTCTGGTTTTAATTATTCCAGACACTCTCATGCAGCTCCCTCTTCTTTGCCCTCGATCCATTCTCCTCACCATCTCGGATGAAGGGTAGTAATCACGAGCTGCTGGCAGACAAGAGGCCATTTACTCAGGTGAGAAGTGGAGAGATGGGGCCCACTTCAGGAGATGCAAAGCCTTGCCCAAGGGTGCCACTCAATCATTTCCAATCAGGAAATTCCCCAAGAGGTCTCAGAGAAACATACAGCACCCCTGCTTTTGTCTGATGTGTCATCTTTCTTCCCCGCCAACCCCCTAAGAAAAGGAGACCTAGAGAAACACACCCAGGGTGCATTTTTATTCACAAAACTTGTTTTCAGTATTTCCAACAGAGCTGCAGCAATAGCACCAGACCATGCTGATGAAGATACAATCCTGAAGAGACTCTTCTTTCTCTCTCTCTCCCCCCCCTTTCCTACTCTCCTTGTGCTATTGCCTGTAGAGGAAAGAAGACGAAAGGGGCAAGACATGTGCTGAAGTAGATCCCTCTGAATAAAGCAGCCTCTGAATCCAATTTCAGTGAAAAGAGACAGAGTCAGCATGAGGGTGGTGCCGTGAAGAGGCAGGTACAGACAGATGAATCGGGAAGAGGAGAAGCCTTGGGTTGGAGAGATCAAAGATAGTGTAGAAAAGAAGGAGACGAAGGAGAAGGCTGTTGAATTATTTTGGAGGTGTTTGAGGGGTATTTTCCATGTAGCGTGTCTAACCTCAGAGGGGCATGTTCTGCCAGCTCTCACCGCATCACACAGAGGCAGTAACACACACACAAAAGAGCTTTAGCTTCTAAGTCTCATTTGCATCAATCTTCTGGGAGACTTTACCTTTCTCTTTGCAGCAAGTCAAATTTCCTGGATGGTGGGAAAGAAGGCTTTTTTCAAGCCTTTTGAAAGCTCATTTGACACGCACTCCTTTTGGCTGTAGTTACTGAATGTTACAATAAATAGTGCAATCAAATCAAAGCAGGCTGTATACTGACAGTGGGATGGGAGCAGGGCAGGGTGTGTCTGGTTAAAGCCTGCTAAGTGTATCTAATCTAATGCCAATGAGAAACGAGGCCCCTCTGAACCCTAAGTGGAGGTGGTGATCCACGAAGACCATATGGCTTCACAAAAACACCTACGACCCCGGAGAAGATGCAGTCAGCCATCGTGACCTCCTCTGTGTGTGTGTGTGTGTGTGTGTGTCAGACTAGCTGTGACAGCTGTCTTCTGCAGAGTGCTCTGGGTAATGGCTGACCTTATGCCTTTCAGGTGACTTCAGCTCAATTTTGTTATCACTTGCCTCTGAAATGTAATTGAAGTTGTTACCCTTCTTTTTTTAAATTTAATTTTCAAATTGTATTAGTAAGCATAAAATCAGGATCATAGCCTAGGTTAAGTGCCTCGAGGCAACTGTTGTTGTGATTTTGTGCAATATAAATAAAACTGTATTGAATTGAATTTAGGTTGCACAGTAAAAGCAGCACTCTGCTGCCTTCAGTAAACACTATACAATTTAAGGACATAAACACATGCACATAAATGTATATTGTGTATACATTCATGAGCAAGGGCCCCTACCCCAGTCATGTTTATACAATGTTTATTGAGTGAAGATGGGAATGGTGGCAGACAAATGACGATCAATGAGCTAGGCCAGGGGAAGACGTCACTGTGGATTGGCGGCAGCTCCCGGGCCAGTTGGATGCTACTGATAACTATAAGACAGGATGACAAACAGAGAAAGGAGGAGGGCGTGCAGGGCCTGGAAACAAAGTTGAGTGTGGGGTAGGTAGGCATTTATAGACCTACAGGGAGGGGACTGTTTGAGTGTCCGGCTCTTGAAGTTCACATAGAGTGCTCTTTTCCACTGCAGCTAAACACCTGCAATGTTGAACTTCTCTTAATTTCAAGTTTCAAGAAGCTCATAAGAAACTTCAGCATAATCCATTTGCACTGTTGGGAGAGCTGCCACTCATCATCAGTAGCCCACATGGCATCTGGGATATTTAACCCCATATGTGGTGCCATTTCCTGTATTGGTCTGAGAAGTAAAAGTTACATAGTGTTGTAACTTTAGGTAGCAACAGTTTAGTGGTGCTTTAGTGAAATGCATGGAACTGGTTCTAGATTAGGGCTCAGCAGTATCAGCAGGTTGATGATTGGTGGTTTCTTTTCATAAAGCCCTGGACATTTTGTCCAACAAACACTCTTCAGTGTTTGTCATTTTTAAATGAATAGGTTGTGCAATAGAAACCAACATCACTCCTGGCAACAACCAAAAAGTCTGGAACTTGCATTTTATACTATGAATGAAAGACACAACCACATGCAGGTTGGTTTTTTTTGGGGGTGTTTTTTTTTGGTGCCAGAGGTAGCCATATTTGGATTAGAGGACAGAGGGGAGAGAAGGCCAGCACGCATGGCTTACAGGATACATCCATAAACTATATTAGTGCAACAAACAGACACTAAAAATGTGGAGAAAAAAAGTGGAAAGTGAAGCTCTTGGATCCTTCAAAGGGATAGCTCCTAGCCAGTGGTACAGATATGATGACACCTGGGTCAAAATCAAACCCAAGAAGTAGAACCCTTCACTGACAACATCAACTCAGTGGATATAAACACAAGATTCACCAGGGAGGGTGCCAAGGATAATAGGTTACTCTTCCTGGACTGTGCTGTGGCCATTGAGGAAGATGGAGGCCAAAGTTTACCAGAAGCCCACACACACAGACCAGTACCTACTCTTTGACTCAGGATCCTGCAACACTGCCAAAAACATTCCCTCTAAGGCAGAATGGGAAGAAAAGGAATAGACACTTGTAAAGGAAGCTAAGCAACATAGTGCATGTCATGCAGTGTAGAGAGGAGTGCTCGGACCACTGAATTGGAGAAAACCAAACAACCAGTCCACAAATGCATGGCACAACATAGAAGAGCCACCTTGACAGGATAAGACTAAGCTGTATATCTGCACCTTAAAGATAAATGACACTCTTTTGAGAATGCCAATTTTGGACCTGTTTTATGATGGTTTATAAAAGAAGCCATCTATGTCCACTGTAAATGGCCATTACTGAACAGAGGTGGTGGTTTACGACACCAGCTGTCAGCCACCTACAATGCTTTCTAGAGGTCCCAGGCACCTCAACCCCCCACTGACACCTTACTTCAGGTGACCTCAATAGGTCACATGATAGAGTGAGGCTAGGTCTCACAGTGGTTTCACCCAAAACCCCTGATGGTAATGATCCACGCCTTTCTTCACACCTTGGCTCATGTGATGACGCACATGATTAATAGTGCATCAATGACCGCCACTAAAGGGGACAACCTCCACCAGGGTTTAAATACCTGGGACTCTCCACCATTTGGTTTTAGAATTGAAGAAGCCTCTTGGATAAGAGGGGAAACATCTTTCCAAAAAATTAAAGAAGTCCAGTCACCCTTTTTCATATTAGTATAATTGAGGCCTGGCAGGCAGCTTTCAGCACACCTGCCAATCAAAGGGGCCAAGCCGCTAATTTTAAGCCTCAACAAAATCTGAATGAGTGAAAAAAAAGTGTTGCTTTCAAAGGTAGTCTACATCATGCTCCATCCTGTAAGTGAAAAAAGGTGCTAATATACACATGTAACAACACAAGTTTAGACATTTGTACAACACATTTTGTGGCTTCAATACAAAAAAAAAAAAAAGCATAATTTATTATAATATGGGGCTGCTGCTTATTTAAGGTGGACTGAATATGCTTTGTAAATATATTTTGATACATTATTTGATTAACCAGACTAGTAAATTGCCACCACAGGGTGTCTCTGTGGTGCAGCCTGGACAGATGTGAAGCACTGCAACTGTAAACCTCTGTTATCACAGCTCACGGAGCTGTCCATCAAACAGAACGCAAGGGGTTAACTGGATGAAAACTGTATGTACTTATCTTGGGGCTGTGACAAAAGCAAAAAAGGCAGGGGATAGGGGTGCTTTGTTTTTGACTCTCAAGTGTGATTTGGGAATGAGATCCAGTTTCCCAGGCTGGTAGAAAACAGGTGCTCGCACCAGTTGTTCTTTTGTCCCATTATGCAGATTGAAAGCAGAGTCGGCACCTGTTAACATTCCTCAGCAGTGTTGAAAAAGACACTGTGGTGAAATACAAAATGCTTCACACAGGAAGTGGCATTCCACAAATCCCATTAAAGAAAATTTGTTATGAGATTTTTTTTTTTAATTTAACCTCTTAACTGTTACAACTGACTTTGCTTTTGGTCACTAAAAAAGTTCCTGCATTTTAAGAATCTCAGTGAATCTCGACAGACCCGATCCTGATTGGCTTTCCCTGTTAAATTCAACCGTTCCAGATTGGACGGTTTGCTTCACTCTCAGAGGAACACTCAATCAAAAGCCACCATCTTAACTGAAATGCTTTTTTTTTTTAAAGCATCTTGAAAAACTGCTTTAATTATATGAAAAGTAAGAAAACAAGTATTTAAATCATCTGCACTGTTTGGGGACAGTATTGATGGGGTGTATCCTGGGTGTTGCTCAGCTCCGCTCTGGCCACAGCTGTGCGCGGCTGTCAAGAGGCTCTGATGTCATGTATAATGGGAGTCCGCAGGGAAAGAGGGATGCAGGGAAGAGTGAGGGGAGGGGGGGACGAAACTAGATCCTTTCACTGTGCTTTGGTGTGCTCCTCAGACTGCAGGGCGAGGGTTAATGTGGAGCCACCTGCTGCAACTACAACTGTACATCTGACGCTATCCTGCAAACACAGAGAGAAGAAATCACGCGTTGTGGTAGATTTCTTTACGGTTTGCATGCAGCAAATGGCAGCTGAATTGAACTAAATGAAGTGTGCATGCTAATGTGTGAGTGCAGGGGAAAGAAAGGAAGGAGGCTGACAGTTACGGTGACTTAATACCGCATGATATTTCATGGCTGGGGTAATGTGGCGGCACTCCCTGCTTTATGGAGCTGGCCTGGATTATTTAGTTGGATGAAGTCCTGCCCAGAGGAACAGCTGAATGATGTCATGCACAATCTTTTTTTTTTTCTTTTTTCTTGTTAAATCAAGCAATGGATTCAGATTTGAAGGGTTCTGGTTTGCAGAGTGGGATGTTGGGTAATTGGGAAGGTGAGCAGAGAGAGGGAGGGTGGGCCTGGGTTGATTTCACAGAGATGGGGGGCAGATGTGTGTTTGGAGAAAGAGATGAACGATTGAGGTGGGTACTGGTAAGCTGACCTCACAGGGCATATGGTTCTGCAGATGTGTGTGTATGTGTGTGTGTCCATATACATGTTTGCTCTGTCTGGCCTCATTCTTAATGGCTAGAACGAGGTTCTCGTCTCCTCTCCGCTGCTCAGAGAGGAGTCTGCTAGCATGCGAGACCCTCTCCTCTCTCCTCCTCATAAGAACCTAAATATGGAAACAGTGATTGGAAATTGTTTAGACAACCTGAAATGGTTTATCCTGGGGCTGTGCACAGCTCACAGATCAAAGCGGAGGAAACATGAATCATACAGAGTTTCTGTACGGAAACAAACCCTTTCTTCCTCCCGACACACACACACTGGCACAAATAAGAATGTTAAGGAAAACAAAGGAAAAAGAGTCAAAGACATGAGAGAAAAAGCCTGCCTCTCCGAGTTCACTCTTACTGACTTTTTTCTTTGATCATACTGTACCTGACATCATGTTGCCTGCAACTTCACTCCCCCCAGTAAATTGCCGCGCATTAATAAAGAGTGCACCGTCACCCAGAGCCACTTCTGAAACCAGCAGAGGAAAATCTCAGGAGAGGAAACTCTTCAGATGCCTGTTCTTTCTTTTTCTTCATCTCTTATTCTTTCTTTCCCTCCTCTCCCTAAAGATCGGTTTCACTGCTGTTCCAGGGAGCAGCATCCATCACAGGCTCTGCTTCCTCAGCTTTCCAAAGGATCCACCGTCTAAAGAGCATCGCTTTTATAGACAATTCTATGTGAACACTCAGTCTGACAAATGACCTACATGCTTTCTTTCCCTTAAAGGACTTAAAGACAAAAAAAAAAGCAAAATCACCTTTTCCTGGTTTCCTGGCTCAGTATCTCTGATCTCTTAACTTGAGTTTGATCAGCCACCAGAATGTTTATCTTGCCAGAAAGCGGATGAGGGAACGACTAATTATGTACATTTTAGATTGAAAATGGCAGAAATGAAAACAAAATGATTGAAATATCTAACAGAAAATGTATGCTTGGCTGAAGTTTATGTCTCAGGGGGAAAAAAACTGAAATTCTCATCAACTTTATCTTAAATTTGAGTTAAAATATGACTGAATTCAAAGTGAGGGCAGGGCGCAGTGAAGACGATCCAGTATTTAATCTCATCAAGCTTGAAAGCATTTCTAAAGGGCACACCATTTGCATCTTAGTTGCTCCGACTCTTATTCAGCTACTGCGTTTCCTCTCCCTCTGTCAAGCGGACAGGAGCAGCTGACTCACCGGTTTCAGGGAGGCGAAGCTGTGCTAATGTCATCCTGACAGACAGAGCAGTCCAGTAAACACAGCAGGGATGGCGTCAGACCTCGGACGCATCATTCTCGGCTGACAGAGGTGCAAGGTGATGTCAGCGTGTGATGAAATCATGATGTGGGCACGGCCCTGGCACGACTGTGGAGCGTCACAGAAAAATGTAGAAATACATGATGTAAGTATCTGCACACCGTCCAGTTTAAGTGGTCGTGCAGTCGTAAAATGACCCCCCCCCCACACACACACACACACACATGCACAACCAGTTATGCCAAGAACTGATGAGATAAATGCAGCAGAGACCTGTACTTACATTAACTTGATTCCAGTGCAGTGTGTTTGATTACTGACCTTTGCACTGGGGCATACCAGAGAGGAAAGAGCAGGGAGCAAGCTGTAGGCTAATTTAAATGTTGATTTGCATGCTTCACCAGTCTTTCAACATACTGTTGAAC
Source organism: Pterophyllum scalare (assembly GCA_024447675.2). Classification (NCBI taxonomy): domain Eukaryota; kingdom Metazoa; phylum Chordata; class Actinopteri; order Cichliformes; family Cichlidae; genus Pterophyllum; species Pterophyllum scalare. The sequence goes on along the minus strand of JAMQGT020013229.1, from coordinate 18,965 downwards.
CTCACAGAAGTGAAGGAACCACATTGGAAGACACCCCCAAATTCTAACATGCCGCTCTTTCTTTGGGGAAACTGTTCGTAGTTACAGATGTCCATTAGGACAAACTGTGTGACATAAAATAATCAGCTGCCATACACAATGTCCATTTTCATTCTAAGCTTAAATTAACCCTCTTTAATGTCATCCAGGCCATATTTGGGTTGATATTATGCAGTCTGAACTTGACATTATGAAGGAAACACACCCTATTTTTGGGTGGGAAACTGCAGTCTGAACCTCATGTGGGTCCACTTTAACTTTCACTTTCAATCACTGTTTACTTGTGCTTTAGGCACAAAGACTACTTGGATAGGGTTAAGAAAATAGCATGTTTTGGCTTAAAGTACATTCTTTTACAATGCTAACAGGAGCTTTCCTGGGTGCTGAACTCCACCCCACCTAAAGGTGATGACAGCAAGGCACATGTTACATGCAATTATTCATGACATAAAGGATGCGTCACTTTAAAATGGATCTATAGGTTGTAACAGCAGCTTGGACATTACGATCTGTCTGCTCGTTTTCTGGAGGCGGACAGTCTCAGGAACCAGGCTCCTTCTAAATTAGACTAAAAATATACTCTTTTAACAAGTTGTACACATTTATCTTAATTACACATTTGCCATTACAGCAGTTTTTTTGGAAGGCAATCCCAGGATACATGCAGCACCAGTCAAAAGTTTGGTGTGTCCAAACTTTTGACTGGTGCTGTAAATCAGCACCTTCCATGATGGGTAAAGTAAATTAAGTATGGCTTCTGTGCCACTAAACTGAGCGGGTGAACACCTTTGCTTTGTATTTACTGCTAATATCAGGCTGCACCTCATGGACGAGCTCTCTCTTAGAGCATATCAGGTGTCGCTTTAAATATACCTCCGCGGATGGTTCATTTCATGGTCACTTGAGCATACAAGGCATACAGGGTTTCAGCGCCTGATTGTGTCACTTCCTGTGTTGCTCAACTGAAGCAGGTTGAGCTCTAACCAGCTTAACATGGAGGAGAATTCCCCCTTTGTCTCCTCACGGGTGGCGGTTCGATGCAGCTGAGAACCACTGATGCTCAGCTCTGACCCTGGACAGGTGTGCAGGCTGACCCCCAACCCTTTCCCCTCCACACTCACACGCTTATTCACACACCTACTACGCATGCACACGCACTGTACATACTCACGTTAGAGGTGCTCAAGTTGCCTTGAAATAAGAGACTGGCAAAAGATCTATCAACAGGAAAATCACAAGGTAATGACATACTTAATTCCCCTGCGTGCAGCTGTGTGTGTGTGTGTGTGTGTGTGTGTGTGTGTGTGTGTGTGTGTGTGTGTGTGTGTGTGTGTGTGTGTGTGTGTGTTGACACATTCACGTGTGCATTCGCTCATATTTCACATGTGCACAAAATGCAGCCAGGGCAGCCCCCCTCTACTCTATCCACTCGGCAACTTTTACCTCGCCTCATTTGCTTCACGGTGAAGGGGCTGATTAAATATTTAAAGTATGGAGTACTTTCCATTGGCATCAGGTGTAACTCACTTCTGTAATCTCGGATAGCCTGCTGCACGGTGCAGTAATTATAGTCGAGTTAACAGTGTGAGGCTGAGAGAGGCTCCGCGACAGGCAGGGCTTTGTTGTTTATGCCTGCTTACCATTTTATAGGCCTTTTCTGCTTTCACTTGCTCCTGTGTGCAGACACGGGGCCCTTTTTGCATTCATTCTTGCAGCAGTAACTGTATTCATCGAGATGTAAGAGGGTGTAAACGCTGTGTTAACATTAGGAAAAGATGAGATTCTGCTTTTTTTTTTTTTTACCCCAAATGCTGACTTGGTTATTCCATATTTAACTGTGCTGTTTGACCTGTACCATAACCTGTTTAGCAATCAGGAAGTTACTTTGTTTCATCTATGCTAAAAATCAGGAAAATCAGGACACCAGACAAGGAAGAAAACAGGCCTAAAGTGTGGAAGCATTTTGAAATGTTGTTAGAGTAATAAGGTAACGATTGCAGTAGGCTAGATAATTCAGTGACGTACCTGAACGATGTTAACAGAGAGACGGTGCTCTGTCATGCGAATAAATCATTTTAAAGGCAGTTCGATCGAGTTGACGGTCCTAAATGTGATCCAGAATCTTTGCAGCCTTTCTGTTTTCCCACAAGGAGCCATCGGAGTGTTTGTTCTGATGGATTGAGAGCCAGTTAAAAAGGCCATGTGAATATCCAAGGATAGCTGCACTTCTAGCTGGAGTTAAATAAACTCCAGACTGTTCAGCAGCTACAGCCAGAGTATTAACTAAAACCAAAGGGTTTGAACACATCCCTTCTATTTTATCTGGGAGCCAGAGAAGAGAAGAATTGATTCATAAATTGGCTTCTTTCCCAACACTGTTGACATGCTAACTGAATACACACCATGCAGATCCTTTTAGATCATCAAGAAAAGACAAAAAAACAGTATGAAACATAGTTTTTTTTTATAGTTTTGATATAAAATACTGGACAATATGAAAGCTGCATCTTTATGAAAATGTTTCTTTCAAAAGTTGCATTTGGGAGATACATTTACAAGAGCCTGCAATTTATGTAATGAGAAGGGAAAAAAAACTCAGAAAATCCTAAAATTCCAGGGAAAAAAAAGAAAAAACTTCAAGGCCCGGGTGAGGTGCAGTGTCAAACAAAAGTACTTTTACAAAACATGTACCCTGAGCCTCGTGGACAGCCTCTTTTAATCTGGGAAAACAATGCACTACCAACAGTTCTGCAGAACCCTAGAGCCTTTAGAGGAAGAACAATAGGTGGCAGTCTTAGGCACCTCCAAACGTCTGAGCCTAAGCTATGCTGAACAGACAATTCAGCAGCTGGAAGAAAGTCACAGTGGGCGGCTGGTTGAACATCAAAGCATCCAGTCACAAAGATACAGTGAAGAGGATATATGCCTAAATGTCTGTTTATACAAGGAGTGAATTGTGACTTTAATCCATTTAGGTGCGTACCTCCTCCAAAAAAGATGCCTTGAATGTAAGATGAGTAATAAAGCAAAAGGAGCCACAGCCGTGCTTTACCTTAATCCCACACACTCTCATTTTTGTCACTAATCTGACAGATTTACACCCTTTTATTACCTGAATATGCCGCCCTCTACATCTTTCACCTCACGGAGAATCCTGTTTGGGAATGTTTAAGTTGTAGGAGCATTTCTTCATGGTTTCTGAGAACGCGTTATCTCAGACAACAGCTGAATAGGCTCTGAAGAGAAAGGTGAAACGCAACCTCAAGTAACAGCCTTTTAACTTTTAGGTCATGAAGCTTGCCTGCTGAAGTGCAGTCCCAAACAAAGTTTCTTGGATACAGTTATTATTCCATGAGGACTTGAAATGCAAGCCCCATAATTATAGTATCCTTCAACTGAGCTAATAGTGTGACTTTAGGAAAGATGACTGTAAAAACCTGCAGATACATGAGCTGGCTTCATAGCAATGAGGAGCAGAATATGGGAGTGACAAATTGCGGTTAGCCACGTTGTGTTCATGGACCCCTTCGTGCAGGCCTTTAACTTTAAATCTTGCATTTCCATTACACAACACGGATCGTCCTTCCCTCTGTCTCTGCTGTTCTTGTTCTGCAGACTGATTTGTTAATCGGCACCATTGCCAAGGATATTTATGAGTTTTTGGCTGGTGATGCATTCAAATAAACAAACTCCCTCACTGTTTCCACAGCAGGGAAAGTGCAGCTCTACAGTGTACTGTGATGATCAATGAGGGGTTCTGACCGAACCCGGGGTCTCGTCATGTAGGAGCTGGACTGCGAGGCCCCTCCAGAACACGGCTCGTGTGGTCGTGTTTGGAAACGTTCTGATTTCTTACATGTGTCTGTTGGGGTGTGAATCGACAAACTGTGATTCTTGCTGGCTTGCCTGCTGCAGCTTTTATCTCAGGGATTGATGAACTGATTTTAAGAGAATGTGAATCTGCTAAGCTGAGATGCTTCAGTGATGCAAGTGTTTGACTCGGGTTCTTTCCAGCGGGAGCAATGAAGAAGCTTTCACTCATCATGTTAGTTTCACCCTCACTTTCTGCATCGCCTCATATGCACTCAGAGGTGGGTTTTTTTCACATGTGCTTCGAAAAAGATGATAGAAAATCTCCCAGGTTGTATTGAGTGGGCGGAGGTGAGTTTTCGTGAAACGGCTGTGTGAGAGGTGCTTGTTTTCCCTCAAGTCTCCGGGGGATTCCCCTCTCATCTCTATGCTGTAAACCAGCATCACTGCACCGCTGATGGACGTCTCTGTTTGGCAGGTGCTCATATACTTGGCGCCTACTGTTGCCCACAGCAATGAGGCTGTCAGGGCAGAATGCCTTCCAAGAGTGCAGGGGAACATTATATTTCACATTATCTCAGAACAATAGGTCATTTCCTGCTCGCTGCAGGCCAGAGAGGCTGATCAGAGGCTGCCAAGCTCCAGGAAGGGAGCACAGACTGCAAGAGAGGTTGGCGTCTAAAGGGGGGAAATGTATGAAGTTGATGAATTGTTAGGTAGGTGGTTCCAGAGTAGGTGCAAGCAGAACTAACCTGCCAGTTACTGTGAGTAAGAACAGCCTGAGTGTAGTTCAGGTATGACTTGAATAGAAACATGTGTCCAAAATGTTAGTGCTTGTAGGATTATTTTGTTGTTGTTGTTGGTCTGCTGGTTGGGCAGCCCAGAGTAAGATGTCTCGACAACTCATCAAGTGGCGTGCGTTCACAGACCTCCATGGTATCCTTTATGTTAATAATAATAATCCAACTGCAAGAAAAGACTGTCTGCTGACTGCTGGTCACCAGTGAAATGTTTGTTGGAAAACTGGCGTTCCTCCAGAGTCTTCCTGAGGTCGGCTCCAAAAGTTAGTCGATCCACGTGGACTCTGGACTGGTGAGTGAAACTGTAGTATTTTCTTACCTAACATTAATAATAAGGTGTCTGTGTGTTTCACCTGAACAGTCAAGCTTGCTTGTGTTAGCCGATAACAGCACTCCACCTTCTCAGTGAAATATTGCAGCTTCTGGCGCTAGAAAATCAAGATGGCGATGACCATAAAGCTAAAGTGGAGGCTTTAAAATGAAGTGTTCGAAATCTGCTGGGTGTGGTCCATCTTTCATACACATTATATGGTTGCCATCCACTATAAAATGGAAAAAAGAAGAAAAATATGGACAGCTAGCTACTGCCACGGAAGAAAAAAGTTACTTCACCAACGTGGGAGACTGTAAAAAAGACAGAAAACAGCCAATGAAAATGGGCAGATTTTGGCTGGGATAATGGTGTAATGAAAGTATGATATCGTGGCATCCCTATTTTAGCCCCATATCAGCTATAAACTCATTGATAAATAATAGACCTTAATCAACTTTTTAACATGCTAATCAAAAAAGTGCCACAGCAGCCTTACAGAGCCACCTTTATCCTGCTTGACTCTGCATTGCTTGAAAGCCGTTAACATACTGCTGTCATTTTTGGAACAGTTGAGCCAATTGGTAAATTCTCAGATTTCAACACACCGTTATTACATGAAAAACAACTCTAGGGTCAGTTTAGGTCACTGGCTAACCCTCAACACCACCCATATCCATCCAGCTACTTAACTCAGGCGCCAAATGCTTCGCAACCTCTGGAAATACCTTCTCACTGAGTGCTCCTTCTCTCCCTCTCAACCCTTTCTTTGGGTTGCGTAACTGCTCTTGTGTTGTATTATTGAAACGTTTGGCTCTGATTAGTGCAGCAGATGAAACGGCTAAATGCTAATGTGTGATTTCCCGGGGGGCCGCCCGGCTTCATGGGCTGCAGGTGTTTGGAGAGGAGGAGGAGGAGGGCTTTTAAAGTGCATCAGTGCCAATTACACCTTGCATTGTTTGTATTTTATGTTACTCATCGGGGCAGGTAAACACTCCAGGATTGCTTCTGAAGTATTTTAGGTGCCGGCAGATGCCAGCTGATATCGGACCCCTCCTCTTCCCCTCGCCCATGAGGTGTGTAAGCTATTAAAATCAGTCAGGCATTAAATATGAGAAATGTAGGGAGCACCAGAACCTCTTCTTGGCTCTGCTCTAGAGAATAACATGGTATTGATTATCTTGATGGACACAAACCCTCCCACATATCAGCCCCAGGTCACATTTCTGTTGTTTTCTTCTCTATACGATCTGTAATACCTGAGCATTTATTTCAGCAGCTGAGCATAACAAGTCTAAGGTGATTCTGCTTTGCATTGATGTTGAAAGATGTTTTTACAGTTCTTGCTCAAGGGGCATGCTGAAGGCTTCCAGCTGTATGATATTCTGTGAGCAATTTCTGATGAGCTGCCTTTAGGATCATGCATCCAGCGTCCAAGGTGAGTAACTCTCTTTTACTGTCCTGTTTCACTCTGCCACACCTAACCACCCCCCACTCCCCATCCTGCTCCCCATCTCCATCCTTCTGGGAAGACCTGTTCTTTCTTTTCCATTGTGCTGAGCAGGCAGGCAGTAGTGCAGAGCCTCCTGGCTTCCTTTCTCTTCTTGTTCATTTAATTTTTTTCTACAGTACATCACTGCAGATTTATCACCTTGTGCCATTTTCCTCCCAAAAGCACTGGAAAAGCAGGGGAATTATTCCTCAGTCCTGACAGGGTGGGGGCCTCAGGGTGGTGGATGTAAAAAGGTGTGGTGGTGGTGGTGGTGGCGGGGGGTGAAGTAAGAATGTAAGTAGATGCTTGAGATGGGGTTTGAAAAATGTGACTCGTGTAAACGTTGCTGAGGAGGAAAAAGGGAACTGAGGATAATTGATTCTGACGACCCAAGTCAGACAGCGGTGTACCCCAAGGGGGAGATGGCGAGCAGATCCCAGCCACTGTCCCTATTGTGTGTGTGTGTGTGTGTGTGTGCGGGGGGTGACGGGACGAGATGGAGTAGAGGTGGAGGTGTGTGTTTTCCACACACAGTTGGTTCAGAAAAAATCACTTAACACTCGCTCCCCTCTTAGAACAAAATGTTCAGAATTAGACCACCTTTTCCAATCTATCCAGTCTTTACCTCAAAGCATGTTACATCACAGATGCACGGGCTAATCAACCTGTCAAATCGGTAGTGTAAATTTCCCCATTTGATTCTTACCTGTCTTAAGTGCAGGCAGGAGAGAATAGAAACAATGTGAGGGTGATAGGCCTCGACTCTAAATCAAAATTTCTCTTTTGCACTGCACTGCATGCACTGAAGAAGCCCCTTCCTCTTAGCCCATGCCCACAGCTCCTTGGAGCCAGACTAAATAAATTCATTACAAATTCAGATGCCTGCTTACTTGCTAACCTTGTTAGCTTTTGCGCTCCAGCAAACAGAATTCTCCTTGTTTGAGTGTGTGCGTCTGGAATGTTTGTATTGATGATTGCTGTATCTCTCTGTGTGTGTGTGTGTGTGTGTGTGTGTGTGTGTGTGTGTGCTCATATAAAGCCCTGATTCATTTAACCTTATGTGTAAGAATGCTCAGTAAATGTAGGTTACTGCTCAGGCAAACATAATTCCCCAAAGGCAAAGAGCAGCATTAGCATCCGGTTATTTCGCCACATTCCCTGGAGCTAAGATGACTCCAGAAAGATGCTTATGTTGTGTTTGAATTCTGTCGGACACCCACACACACACACACACACACACACACAAAACACTGCCGCACACTTACATAGCAGAAATAGAAGCTGATGCGAGAGTGAGGACAAGACAGAGGTTAAAGAAAAGAAGGCCCATTGGTATGGGATAACTATGAAAAACACTAGATGGGACGAAATCCGACCTTTATCCTGACATATCCAAGTCTCTGCATTGAGTGTGTTGAGGCCTAGAGAGTTTGAGTTATATGAGAAGATAGGGGAGGATCAGAACAGATGGCATGAGTCCCCCTGGGCGAATGCCGCCTACCCCGCTGAACACCGGGAGCTCTTGACCATCTGGACCAAGAGGCAATGAGTAGAATCCCCGTAGCGGATTCCCCATTGAAGTGACATGGAAAAGGAGAGGCGGACTCACTTGGAGCAATGTCACCAAAATAGTGTCCATCAGCTCCGTGTGAGAATAAGGTGTCCCACATTTAGGAGATGGTGACCCACTGTGTAGGAATGTAGTGTTGAGTCGGGTGTTGGTCTTCGAAAGAAATTAATGAAGTGCCTGCTGGGTTGAAGGTTGCAATAAAACAAATTTGTTATCCCAAGAAGAAGCCTGTTGTGGAGTCCAAGTTGCGCGTTCATAACAAATCATGGATGGAAACGTCTTGTATTTCTAAAGAAGGCAAAGTACAAGGAGGATAGAGATTTCTTCAAAACTTTATGAGTTGCCCATCCTTCGTGTAGACAGTTTCTGGATCAAACTGTATGCAGTCAGAAATGTTGGCTAACCCTGTTTTTCTGGCAGAAATAAAGTCTCTTCTACAAATCAAAAGCATATTTTTGGTTTGGCTTGATGCACTGTGCAGTCATCTCTCATGCTGAAGTGTATGAGACTATTGGATCCAGACTGGTAATGGAATAGGAGAGTTGGGCATGTGCTGCATTTAGTTACTGAAGTCTGAGCAGAAAAAATCAGATTTGATAAGGGGATTGTAGCATTAATGGGTCTTAAGGTGGCTAACTGCACTAAAAGGAAAATGATATCCTTGACTCACCTATACATGGTTGAATTAATGAGGTAAGCAGCCTCTTAGAGGGATGTCCACCAGGGACCACGGAATTCCAATGATATTTGGTGACTTGTAGCAATGACAAGAGAAATAACTGTAGGCAGATACCGACACTCAGCTGTGGGGATTGATGCATCTATCAGTGGTAGGGACTACAGTTGCTTATGTAGTTACACTGACGCTCTCAAGAAAGAGTCAGTCAGTGTTGTTCAACAGTAAGAAGCAGTCATCAGAGCAACGGTAAACTCAAAAGTCGAAGAAATGCTTGCACATTTTAGTCCTTAGATGGTCCTAAGAAAAACACGATCAGACTGGGGAATGGGTGGCTGAGGGTACCATGAAAAAAAAAAAGCTTGGTGATGGCTGCTATAAAGAATTTTTGACATCTCATACCTCCTTTTGGCATGTTGTTAACTCAGGAAGAGAGGGGAGGAATTGAGAAATTGGACCTCAGTCACCTCCTGTCCCAGCAGTGTTCCTCAGAGTCTTCATGACATGCCCCCATGCCCCCACCCAACATTTATTATTGATCATTACAGATAAAAAAGGATCTACGTTGAACTTAGTGTAATAAATTCAGCTTGATAGCATCAGCAAACCCTGTTTGGTTTTTTTTCTTCTACATAAATCATTTTCATTGAGCTTAGTTTAAGCCACCTCCCTGATTATGCTTAAGCCCTCTTACAATGAAGAACTGCAGTGGCAACTGGCACTCAAGCATATCTTTTATAGCAATATTATCTGCATTTAAAATGCTTTTTAAAAAAAACTTAGATTAGGTGGTGAAGTTTAGCGACTGGGCTAGCTGCCTTTGATAGCATCCACTGGTTCTACTGGTTTTACCTGGATATAATTTTAATTGGTAAATCAATTCACCTGCTGTATTGTTGTCATGAATGCAAAAATTAGCCACAGAGGCCATAGGTTTGTTTGTACCAGCCTGTAAACATGTTGATTTCTACTGTAAAGTTGGACGTTTTAACAGGGGAGTCTGTTCGGATTGACTCGCTTTTCATTCAGACTCATTTTGTAAACAAATCTTTGGAGAGACACTTGATTACACTTTGGAATTCTTTCGTGTTTCACCGTGATGAACACAGGATGGCAGGTCCATGCCTTTGCAATTCTAACAATTTAATAAAGTCTATTGCAACAATTGGATTGTAAACTTCCTGGGAGGTTTTATCATAATCAAAGGCTTTACCGTTAATACTATCCACAATTTCACATTCATTCTTCACTCTTATAGCTACTAATAATAACATGTGGTACCGGAAGCAAAATTTAATCAAGCTGAAAACTTTGGTGAAGTCCAGAAGTGGCTCTTTTTCCTTTTCCTATTTGTGAAACAGGTAAGAGCACAGAATATGCATCCTAATCAGCGGAGTGTTGCAGTGATGTACCTGCGCCTGCTTATCCTCCTGAGGTGTCTCATTCCCTGCTCCATTTAGAGCCACAGCCCAACTCGGATCGATGCCTTTCTCCAGCCGCCCATCATCAATTATTCACCTGATCAGCACTGCTGCTCATTAGATGACTAATCTGGGAGGGGGTGAGGAGAGATGGGGTGCTTTGAAACCTGAGCCCACGAGGCAGCAGGGAAAGGAAGGGCGGATCACATCTCCAGATCGAGAGGAGAGAGATGGAGGGAGAGTTCATAGATGTGGGATTACCGATTTGTTCATCTAATCCTGACATCCAGAAGAGTTTATAAATCTTTGATGAAACCATAGAATTACTTTGATGAATGTGCACATGTATCACCAACATGGCACGCGTGCTGACAGATTCTTCACGGGTGTTGGCTTATTGAGACAGAGTGGCAGCAGAGCGTGCGTTGACACTGAAAACTGAGAAAGTGGGAGTGGGGCTGGAGTCGGCCAAAAAGATTGCATGCTGCCCTCTCATTACACCCCACCTTAGCTGTTCACAAGAACATCTGTGGTCAGTGTGGGTCACATTTTTACTGTCCTATAAATCTCCCTTGGCTTTCTCCCAGTGACGCCGGTTGTTATTCCAAGTCTCCCCGCCTGTTGTTTTGTGCTCTTATTTCCACCCTGCTAGGCATGCACATCGGGGTCAAACTGAAGAGAAACAGGTACACGCACCAAGTAAGTACATAAGTGGATCAGCATGTCCAATATGAATAAGATTCAAAAAGCACAACTTATCCCGTCCTCTATCGCAACACTTCCAAGATTGTTAAAGGAGGTGTAGCTCAAAGGCCCAAAGAATGAGAGAAAGAAAGACAGAGAGCCGCCCCTAGCTCTCCTCCTTTCCCACTGATCATGTACAAGCAAGGTGGGGGTAGGTGTGTGTGTGTGGGGGGGGGGTGGCTTTGATCTCCCCTGTCCCCCTGAGAACCACAGTGAGGTGGGAGTGCAGCGTGATAGCTGTGGTGCACGTTAGCTCTGATTAAAGGGAAATATGCATCAGTGTACAGCGCTTTCCTTTTTATCTGCGCCTGCGATGTGGTGCGATGGTAACGCTAGATTGGGGCCCCGATAATGTAGCAATGTCGCACCTCTATTAGTGTTTCCACCGGAGCTGAAATCCACCTGAAGTCAAGTGCTTGTAAAGCACTTTAACAAAGTTGAGGCGCTGATATAAAACCTGACAGAGGCTGTTGTTTTGTGTTGTTTGTTTGAGTTGCAGGGGCCGAATCAATTAGAGCTGAGAACGTGCATTCCACACTGGTGTGGCAATGGGTAGTATGGCTGGGTCCCAGGACACATCAGAGACAGTTTGAGTCTGACAGCATGGAAACTACTATAAAGTCAGCTTCTCTGTGTTGTGTGTGAATTTGTCATCTAACAAAGCAGAAAGGAGCAAAAGGAGGAGATCAGTACTAATGACTGGAAGTCCAAAAGATGGAAGCATTTGCACACATATATCTGCAGTATGCTGGTGCTTTAGGACTCTAAAGCAGACAGATGGAAGGTCTGCTAGGAGGGGAAGTGTACTGAGATAAGGCATATGTAGGCTCACAAATGCCCTGTGGCTAACCCACTTTATTTGACCTTTATATGCATGTTTCCAAAGAGAAATATCAATTAATGCCATCCTCGGAATCTCTTCTGAGCAGTTGCTGCAATTCTCCAGTGCACTCCTGCAGAATGGCTTTATGCATGCACTAACAATTGCTGGAGAGAAAATAACCTGGGAATTATTTATGTGATGCCCTCTTTTTATTTTTTGTTTAAACATTTTTTGAGCAAACACCTGCAAAACCTATGACATTCACATCAGTGTCAGCTTGTCTGTGATTAGTGCAGTCGAAGCAGAGCCACCTCATCCACAGCTCTTCAGGTGAGACACTGAGGTGTTCCAGAGTCAGCTGAGACATATTCTCCACAGTCTGTCCTAAGGCTTCCTCCTAGTCGGACTTTCCTGAAACTCACCTAAGGGGTATCCCGGAAACATCCCATTCAGATGCCCAAAATACTTTAACTGGCTTCATTTGATGTAAAGGATCAGCAGCTCTACTCTGAGGCTTTCCCGAATTGGACTAAGTGCGATTCAGAAGACCTCTTTGAGCAATACAGCAATGGACCACGTTACCTCTTACTGGGGCTCCACCCTGGAGCCATGTCCAGAGGAGGGGCCTGGGCCCAGCTGACAGGTTGTGGCTAATGCTGAGGCTCCAAAACCAGTGGGTGCCATCATGGTGGCTGCGACCATTTGTTTACATACAGTAAATGCCTCCTGCAAGCTCAGAGTCCCGACCTTAGCTCTGCTCGTCCAACAGCAATGTGGATACTTGGTCAGTGGGCTTTTAAAACATATCTAAATACTTTTGTTCCAAAAGAAATGACAAACACAATGTCCTCAACAAAGCATATTTTTATTCTCATAAACATCAGGTTCTTCAGGTACATAAACAGTCACAAGCACAAACACTTTCAGTCTTTTATTTATTTTTTTCGGACACAGTCAACATATGTGAGCCAAACACATTATATCACCTAATGTGGGATTTTTCATTTTCCGACTTTTGCTGACAGTCGTATATGTTTGTATCTGAGGAGAGAAGAGACTGACCCTTAAGCCTGCCACTTCCTGGTTTGTGTTGAGGGCGTGCAAACAAAGGACAAGTCACTGATGAGCACCCAGACTCATCAAAGAGTACTCTCAGTGCTTTGGCCTTCATTCAGTCCTGTGTTTGTGTCAGACACGTAAGGACAGCTCTACATGGCTTTTTGTTGCCATTGCTGGCAATGATATATGCATCTCGTTTCCCTCCCCCCACTGACAGAACAAAGCAGCTGATTCACTATGTAAATATATATATATATATATTTTTATTTTTTTTATTATATCTATATATTCTATCTATAGAATAAGTCTGTAGCATATATACTTTTGGTAGGGCTTTTAAAACATTCAGGTACATTCACTTGACCCTGTGATTTTTTTTTCTTTTCTTCATATGAAAGATAAATACAGACAAACGTTAACAGAGCTACTTTGCCCCCCAACCAAGAAGCAAGACATTTAGCATCCCCCAAAAATCAGAAGAAGCAAACAGAACAAATGTCTCAGTGCTGGTTCTTTAAGGACCAATAACAAGCATAAATATACTAAAAGACCTCTTTATTAATCTAGAGTATAAAATAGCATATTTTCTGGACTTGACAACAGTTTATATTAACTCTATTCAGAGTCTAGGTGCACACAATTCCACAGGTGCGTACATGAGCTGGCAACAACAGGTAGGCAGGTCAACGGTTTCCTCTGCGTATTTACTAAACCAATGGTATTCTGTCAGTGGTTTAAAAAGCTTCAATGCAAACCTCACTTCTACAATCACAAGTGTGAATAGACCCTTGGCATATCACAGAATACACATATAGGCATTAATAAACAAGTCAAGAATATAGAACTCAGCCTACTGAGGACCATACTGATGATAAGCCACATTACGCATGAACACCAAGAGGTTTTTCCTTTTTTTTTCTTTTCTTTTTTTTCCTCCTCAGAAGGCCACAAGGATGTCACTTGGGTGCTGGTTAGTTAAAGTGTTCCTTCATGGGTCCAGGTTGAAAATGGACCCCAATACTGCCCTTAGACTCCATTACATGAGCAATATTACATCAAGGATTGTACAGATACAGAATACTTGTAACCTGTCATAATGCAAAGGCCAGTGGTTAGATTGTCAGCCACTGTGACAGCACACAATATACTGCTGTTGACTCAGTTTTCCCCAATTAAAAATAATATTTCAGTATCCTATAATGGTATCTAGCCATGCAGTTCTGGTAGCTTTAGCCATCTTTAAGATTTTTGACTCTATCCTGTTTAATGGAGGTGACCGGAACTAGTTTGTGCTCACATTTTAGAAACTGAATAATGATTTGTCTACAAAAGAAAAAAGAATTAAAAATCGCATAAAATACATGTAATAACAGAGATGCAAAATGCAAGGAGGAACAATGAGTATGAAACTACGGAAGGAACTACTGTGACTGTGACTCAACAATGAACTCGGAGCTACAGCAGTTCACTGCTAATCCTTCAAGTAATAGCTGTCACCAGAATGCAGCTGTGTTTTTCCTCTGAAAAATGTGCCTGATGTTACATCAAAAAGATGCTCTATCTACAAAGAAATGCTTCACTTTTAAACATTTGCTCTTCTGCAGCGTCAGTTTTTGTTCGGGTTCACCACATAATCTAATCTCATCTGCATGGCTAGATAGACTCAAGGATGAAATGACCCTCTTTAGTGTGTCAGTTGGGTCACAAATGACCTTTAATAATATTTAAATAAGCAGTAGATAAAAATAATCCTTTGCATTTCCAACAAGATATTAAATACATACCTGCAAACAAAACAAAGTCCAAAAACAGAACAGTGCATTCAAAACAACATGAAAAATGATACTGTTTATAAAACTGGATTCTCTGACCTAGTAAGAGTATCCCTTACAAATCATAACACAAAAGATCAATTTTCACCATAGACTTGATATTATTTTTGCTTTTTTTTTCCTCTTTTGGAAAAGGTCAGATTTCTCAAGTGGTGAAAGCAGACGATTCGAACGTTGTCAGTCCATTGAATGGACGTTATCAACGATTATCATACCCATAGTTAAGGGCCAGGAGGGGACTTCTCCACCTCTGAGCCAGCAAAAAGGTTGCTATCATCGTTCTAATCGAGGACCACTGTTCTGGTGTGACGTGGACTGGAGAGGATGTCTGGAGTGAATCTGGATTCCGCTGAAATTAGTGATAACGGCCCTGTAAAGAAGGTCTTCATTACATGTTTTAGGGTGGAATATGCACATGTTTTTAGCAGACAAGTAAAGGAATGCAGCCACATTAAAGGTTTAATGTTTTATTTGTTTTGTAGAGTCCTGTTGACAGTCTCCCAGCTGGTACTGGTGAAGGTCTGCCTAGGAATATATATTTCACTACGGCAGATTTGGTAAATTAACAGGAACTACATCTTAACCTTTATAAAAATGTTTTGATGGTTGGCATTTGTTGATATTTTTAAAAAGGTAAACATTTAAATTGGGAGGTGCTTACCTGTGCTCTCTCCAAAAGGTGTTCCAGCCAAAAGAGTCCCCAGGTTCCTCAGAGCCTTTTAAAGGTTCCAGGTTATACCAAGTAATTGAAAAGGGGATGGAATAAGCAATTGCCAGTCTAGCTGTACATGTTGTATGGTGGGTCTATTGGAGAAGTATTTTATTTAATAGATTTTGTGTTTGGTAGTATGGTTTTGATGTTAATAAAGTTGATTAGTTAAGTTGTGTGTTTAGTTTGTTAGTGTTGTTTTTTTTTGGGTACCCCAGAGAATGGTTAGGCTCAAGGGGTGAATTAGCAGCAGTCTATAAAAGGCTGCCAGTTAAGATCAGACTGTTGTTAGAACCCTGCCTGCCATTGTGCTGTGCTGTTTGTTTTATTTTTATGTTTTTGTGTTACGATAAATGTTGGTGAATAAAACACCTGTGGGTCAGCACGTCACCTCTGCTTCAAGCCTCCTATTTTAATTCAGCCGCTGCGGTCATCCTAACAGGCCCACTGAGACAGCTAGCAGGTGCAGGAGGGCCAGTCTGAACTACATTTATGGGACTGAAAACTGTTAATAAAGTGCATTTAACGACTGATAACATTTGAATCAGCTGAATTAGAGCGGTAGCTGGCTGCTGGGAGGGACTACGATGAATCCAGATTCACTCCAGACACCCACTCCAGTCCACGTCACACCAGAACAGTGATCCTCGATTAAAACGATGATAACAACCTTTTTGACTGGCTAGGAGGTGGAGACGGCAACTTCTGGAACTTAACTATGGGTCTTCTAATTGTTGATAACGTCCATTCAATGGACTGATAACATTCGAAGCTGGGGTGAAAGATGACACTAGTGCTAAAAGACATAAGAGAACTTCTCTATCCCTGTGCTGCTGATTGTTAGGACTGAGTATGTATGAGGAGGAGCCACATTAAAGGGCTCAATGCCCACCCAAAGGGCCAGTTGGCTAATGTGGGCTTGAAGCAGGAGTGTCCAGATCCCCGTCTGCCTCGCCCTCTTCCTGACCAGAGTATGAGCTCAGGGCGTCCCACAGGAGGCTAGGCTGCTCGCAGTGGTGGCGACACCTCCAGTGCTCCATGACTAACTCTTTAGTGCCCAACACCTCACTGCAAAGCACACAGTTAAAAGCTGCACCTGCAGCAAGGACACCGAGGCCTCCGCGGGCCTTCAGGTGATGAGAGGGCACCGCTGTCATCTCCTTCCCTTCCACGGTGGTGGGACATGATGTGCCTCTTAAGCTTGGAGAAAGAAAAGAACTCCTCGTCGCAGCTGCCACACTTCACCAGATTGCGCTTCTCGTTTAGCTGTCGCCAATAGTGGGCAGCGTGCTTTACCAGCTCATTCTCAGCCTCGCGTCCCCCCCGTGGGGGTTGGCCCTCACAGAGTTGAATGTGGACCTCCTCCCCGTGCACATACCGTAAATGCATCTTCATGTCCGCAAAGGTGGGAGTGATTGCCTGGCAGCGGCCACATTTAATCTGCAGCTCCACAGGATCTTCGCAGTCCTGTTCATCTGATGGTTCAGGTGAGCTGGCCCTGGAGAAACATGAGGAATAAGGCATATTTAGAATATATTTAGGATTATTGCCTAGCCAAGCAATCAGGCAATATCTTTAGCTATTTAATCCATGTTGCTACAAGGTAAAGATCACAATGAGGTTGTTGCATATATTCATTAGCTGTCTCAATCACTTTTTAATCTTACCCCTCTACAAGGACGTCTTCCTCGTGATGACTGATTGATGGCTCCACAGTTAGCACCACCTTGTGGACCTCTCTCAGATGACTGAAGTACACCCCAACATATCCAAAAGCCTTCTCGCAGAATTCGCAGGACAGAGAACGACGAGGCCGTACCTCAGAATGGTGAAGCTTCTTGTGGGTGCTCAGGCTGCTCGAGTGAGCGTATGTCTTGCGGCAGACAGGGCAGATGTGAGGCCGATTGTTGGCGTGGCTGTTCATGTGGCTCTGAAGATGATGCTTGAACTTGAAGCAGCGGCTGCAGGTGGGGCAGCGGTGGGGCGGTCGGCTTCCTATGAACAATCTAGGATGGGAACCACCTCTGAGGTGGAAGGTTACTGGGGTTGGCTGGGGTGGACAGTCCAGCGCCTTGGTTGTGGTAGCGGAGGGTAGCTGATGGCCGAGTATGAGCTCCTGCTCTTGGCCATCTGGGGTAATAGCAGGCAAACTAACCAGCTGGGGAACTGTCTCCATCACCAACATGGGCTTGGGTCTAATGCTGCGGTATTTCTTTGAAATATCAACTTCCTTTGGTTTGGATCCTGGAACAACTGCTGGCTGTTTCTCTGGGACCCTTCTACGGAAGAAAGATAAAGAGCGCTTCTTGCGGGCTTCAAAAGCTAAGATGTCTTCCATCGTCTTTCTCTTCCTTCCTCTCTTCTTGCCAGGTGGCTTCTGGAGTGTTCCCAAAACAGGCATTAGTGCGGGCCGGGCCTGAGTCTCTAGACTGGAGTTTGGCACCTGGTTGTGACTCAAGATTTCAGCTGCCTCGTGGGTCTTGGACATAGCATCTAAAGGGCTGGTGGGTCCTTTCAGGCTACACAAACCTTTCTTCTCTAGAGATAAATTGTTGAGCTTGGCAGCTGGGATGAGGGTGCTCTTTATTTTAGAGTAGGGCAAGATAGGTAGTTTACCTTTAGGTGGGGATGGGATAATCTGGACTGCTTTACTGAAGATGGCTGGGGAAAGGACAGTGATACTGCCCTGGGGTTGGGCTGTAGCCAGCTTAGACTGGCACAGTCTCACTGTAGTCTTACTGTCCTCCGGTGATTTGCTTTGGGAGCTTTTGAGGGAAGCAGGGGGGTACTGGAGGTTCTGAATGAGACCAGTTGTGGCAGGTCGTTCTAAGCCATCTGGTGCTCGCTCCAAATGAGAACCTGGATAGAGGACAGCATTATCTGGTAGAAGAGCAGTAACAGAGATGTCAGAGGAGGCTGGGTCATAAGAATTAGCTGGTCGGAAGACTCCTCTTTGGGCACTATGGTTTCCTTTGTGTGCTTGGTCCTCTTGCACATTCTTTTTCGGATAAGCTGCCTGATACTCCACAACCCACTGATTTGGTCAGCTGCCCAGTCAGAAACTCTGGACACGGTTTTCACCCTGGCAGGTAGTGGAGGAGATTTGACCTCATCAGTGGTCCCCTTGCTCCTCACTGGCTGGTATCTGGGAATGGGTAACTTAAGGTTCTTCTGGATAGACTGGGTCTCATGGGCTGTGGTGTCTGAGAAGAGACTGAGGGTGGCAGTGCCACCAGGGAGAATGTGCCATCTTCAGCCTGCCATTTGCATGAGTGCATAGTTTTGGGTGGGGACAATGATGGACTTGGGGCTCGAGGCAGTGGTAGCCCTCAAGGTAGAGCAGACGAAGGCTGACAGGACTGGACTGCAGGAGAAGGAGAGGGCACCACAGCCGGTGCCTTGGGGGCAATGCTCCGAAACTGAAGGCTCTTCATCTGATGTCCTGGAGTCACCACCAACTGAAACACAAGCATGTATACAAGTTAATGCACTGAGGCTAATCAGCCTTTCCAGTCTTAAATTGCCCTTAAACCACTAATCTGGGAACCCATCAGCTAGCCTGCGTACTCTGGGAGGAACGGCCAATGACTAATGTGAAAGTCAAGACTTCCTCCTTCATATGTTTACAAATGCACAGATGGTTAGCAATACGTAACTGAACGAAGTACATGACATAAACA